>CM069864.1:83951075-84093575 GCA_036172795.1 Pelodytes ibericus | reverse complement strand
TATATACAAACACATCCAGGCACACACAAACACATCCAGTCACACACACATATATACACACACACACAAACACATCCAGTCACACACACATATATACACACACACACAAACACGTCCAGTCACACACACATATACACACACACACAAACACGTCCAGTCACACACACATATACACACACACACAAACACGTCCAGTCACACACACATATACACACACACACAAACACGTCCAGTCACACACACATATACACACACACACAAACACGTCCAGTCACACACACATATACACACACACACAAACACATCCAGTCACACACACATATACACACACACACAAACACATCCAGTCACACACACATATACACACACACACACACAAACACGTCCAGTCACACACACATATACACACACACACAAACACATCCAGTCACACACACATATATACACACACACATCCAGTCACACACACATATATACACAAACACATCCAGTCACACACACATATATACACACACACACAAACACATCCAGTCACACACACATATACACATATACACAAACACATCCAGGCACACACATATATACACACAAACACATCCACGCAGACATACACAAGACAGCAGGGTTTTTTTTTTGGGTTGTCGTTTTTTTTAAGAGAAAAAAAAAAGTTAACCTATCAGCATCCCCCCTCCCTGCGATTACACCTCGATGCAGAGAGGGGTGGGGGCGCGGTTTCCATTGCAGCCCGGTGGCTCAGAGCAGCTTCCAGGCTATGCTCCCCAGTACTGGATCAGCGCTAGAACGCGGTGCGCGAGGGGGCGGAGCAGGAAGTCTGTGCAGCCGGTGCACTCACTCTTGTCCCTCGCGCACCGCTGCTGAAATAGAGAGAAAGAAAAAAAACCCGATCCCACTGCCGAGGGCACCACGCAGGGCTCACGATACCTGGGCGCCAGGTCTGATTTCCTGGTCGCCATGGCGACCTGGCGCCCGGGGTTTGTCGAGCCCTGCAGTAGGAGCTCTTAACCCATTGTCTGATGACATCACTAGAGAGACAGGAAATTCTCTTCACTTGAATAAATTATTCATTGGTTCCTGCAGAAAAAAAAGGAAATTGACTGACTTTTACTTAGCTAGTGTGGGCAGTCCTGGCTTCTTGCAAACTGCTGTAATTTCACAATTTAATCTAGCAGTAAGTATTTTATATTTTTAAGCAATGCAAAACATGCATTATAAAGTACTTTTAAAGCACATTCATATTTGGAAGCTACATTTTGGGTACTAGACAGTGGTATTAAGGCCAAAGTAGCTGCATTGAAGAAATGTTTCTAACTCAGCTACATTTGCCGAAACTGTGGAAAAACCCTGCAATTTCTCTCTTTATTAAGTAGACCCTTGTGTGTTTATCACACTTTTCAACTGCAGGATTGAATTAGTTAAACATTCTGCTAGTATGATATCTAATTTCTATGTCATGGCGAGCTGGCTAGGGATGCTGAATACATTCCTAGGTAAACAGAGTTTCATCCTGTTGAGGTTGATAAAATGAACACCATTAAGTTTGTATTATAATAACTACAGAATAACCCACTAGATGTTTTCACTCACAAACATGCAGCTTTAGGTTGACCTCCTCTGCCCTATCATTCGGGACTTTGTTGACTCATCACTAGCTAGTGGGGGTATTCCTTGTACTGTGAAATGTACAGAATAAAATGGTCTGTTCATTGTGTTTGCCGAATTCCCAGCAAATGCTTAATTTAAGGATAAACGTCTGTGCTGTATACTGTTTGACACCACCATATGGCTTGATATGCTAATTATGCTTACTGTAGAAGTAGTTTATTTGCATATCTAGCTGCAAGTGATGTCATAAGCAGTAGACACATTTACAACACATTTAATTTATGCATTTGTGATATATATTTTTATATTTTTTTAATTTTCAGCAGTCGCACTATAAACCATGTTTAGGTGATGAGGTCCATTAATGTCCTGGCATGATACATTTCTGTACATTTTAGGAGGTAGACAGACCCATTAAGGAGCCAGCCTGGTTATTGCAAGGAGCCAGCCTGGTTATTGTAAGGAGCCAGCCTGGTTATTTTAAGGAGCCAGCCTGGTTTATTTTAAGGAGCCAGGGAAATGGAACTTCCGTAGAGTTCTATATAAAACTATCAAAACAAGTTAGGAGCCAGATGCAATAGGGAATGTAGGAGCCCTGGATTTGTAGAGCCTTGATTTTAAGGTTTATTTTTCAGACCGTTTAGTTCATTGCAGAGCTCTCATACAGACTGAGAAAGTATAGTGTGTTTTGCTTTATATGAAGGTTTACTCTGGGGAAATGTTATTAATTGGATCTCGGGAGTTTGTTGTTGTAAAGGAATGGCTAACCAGGGCTGGTAGCCCCTCTGTCCGTTGTGTGAAATCCCCTCCTTAGCCCCCCAATTACAGTTCCACCCAACAAGTCTTTCCTGGACCCTTGCTCTATGTACCCAAATAGCAGACAGGACCACTAGCAGTTAGGTACAGCAAGAATAAACAACAACTTTATTGGAACAGAAACAGTCTAATATACAGACATAATCAAGTTAACATAACTCAACCCACATATTAACATACAATACAAAGTAAACTAATCGGCAATTAACCAGCATTGCTACAGATATGGAAAACCACATCATTTGTAAATTTTTGTTTGAAAGTTTTGTTGAGTCACAAATGTCTAAATACAACAAACAGCAGCAATTTTAGTAAATAACATTGAGTACAAATACACTCATAAACTTTAAAATTCTAACATTTATAAGTCAGGGGACAATTATCCCCAGTAAACTCTGCAACGTACATGTAAAGTATAGTCCTATTTTTTAGAATTAATTTACTGCTTTACACTCTCTTGTAAACTGCAGTGTTGTCTAACTAGTAGCCGGAGGGTAGAGTGTGTCATACCTTATCTTGGCAGTCCTGGCCAGTCGGGAATTCCCAGAATCCTCTGTGTTACATAATGGGCTGGATTGCCTTTCATGGGGTATAGTCCCCTTGAGTGATTTTTACAGCACCTAACCCTGTGGGGGCGCCAAAGAGGTATGTAGCACAATACTCTCCTCCGATGATTCGTAAACCCCGGCGGCAATTGGTGGTTTAATAAAGTGACACAGAGCAAGTTAACACTTCATAGTCTACCTTATAGCAACCCCTTCTGGTGTCCACAGTGCCAGATTATGTGGAGGTGAGGATAAGCGGACTGATCAGCCCTGGAGTATGTATTTTATATAATGAATAAGAAGACCATATGATATTTTTTTTTACCTTGGTCTTCAAAGAGATGCAGAAACTTTAGAACTTGTTAAAAAGTAATGGTTGCAAGTTTGCTTCCTGGCAGGGTCAACACACTGTTTGCTTCATGCTAGTTCACTTGAGGGCACACCATATTCACCACATCCTTTTTGTCTCACTCCCATCTAAACCAGCATCGTAGTGATGCAGATTTTTATTTTTTATTATTGCTTTTTAAAACTATTTCCTTCTATACTGCTCATCATACCTGTATTCCTAAATAATCTGTAATATTTCTTTTGGTGACTGTTTTAGTTTTAGTTTGTCTGTTTTTTTGTTACCTCCTTTTCCCTGATGTCCTAAAGCAGCTATCTCACTGTAAAATCCCCTAAACTTTACTCTCATCCTTTTTTTTAATGGTTCACAGCAAGAACACTGTATTGTTTGTATAAATTCTGTGACACATTCTATAACTCTATATTTACTTATCAATGACGGTGGCCATGTTTTGTGAAGCAGGAAGGTCAGCGACTGTCTGGAATTGCTAGTATTGATTGCAGTGTTGGCACTGTAGGACCCCAGATAAGACATGAGTGATGGTCTGCCACTCTGACTGGCTGAGTCTGCACAGACAGGGCAGGCTCCTGATCACCTCTGCCTCAGCTGAGAGGCAGAGTTGAGCGTAACCCTGTATCCATCTCTAAAGATCAATATCGGCTTTACTCCGGACAAAGTGAAATAGGGTTTTAACCTTTTTGCTCCTTTTAGTGAAGTAAACGTTAAACATTAATATCCTGCTGCTTTAACGGCATTTCTAAGCAAAATGCTACATGGTCCTTAGTCCCCCCTCTCTCTGTTATGTCTGCACCTCCGCCTGTTTGGCAGGCTTCCATGCTATATGTCGGCATGCTACTTGGGTTCTGTGCTCATACTTAGTCGTTAGAGGTTGTCCCAGGACATCATGGGCAGCTGCATAGCAAGTGCTTTGGTTCATGTACAATTGGCGACCCAGTTGCTTCCCTCTATTCAAACTTAATTGTACGTTAAAGGGACAGTATAACCTGAATATTGTTTTTAATGTACATCATACAAAATGTTTTAAAATGATGCCTAAATTAGGAGAAAAAATGTGTTTTAAATGTGTCTGTGGAGTCTCCTGCTTATGACATCATATGTGGCACGGTATGCAAATTACACATTTCCCATTGAAAAGCAGTTAATTTGCATACCGTGCCACATATGATGTCATATGCAGGAGACTCCACAGACACATTTAAAACACATTTTTCTTCTAATTTAGGCATTTGCTTGCAGGTTTGCTAACACAACGTATAGATCATTTTCAATCTTTTTTTTATTTTTATTTTTTTTATTCTCTACATTCACATAAATTAGAAATTCCCATCTCCATTCCCTGCAATTCACTCTTTTTTGAGTAGAACCTTAAATCTGAAATATAAATGGTTCCAATGTTTCCTAATAAATACATTTTATTTAAAAGTATTTATATATATATATTTATATTTTGTGTATGCATGTGTAATTCCCAATATACAATGCTCCTGAATGGCAGAAATAAATGGTAAATATTCACTTTATCTGTTGCTAAGCAGGTACATTGTGGACTTTCACCTCTGTGGCTCATGTTATTATCTCTGAGTTTATTCCAGTTATGACCTGGAAATAAAAAACAGGAAGTTGGCTTAAAAAAAAAAAAAAAAAGTCAGAAAATAAACTGAAAGCAGAGGCGGATACAGCGAGAGAGAAAGTGCCGAGGGGCAGATACAGCGAGAGAGAAAGTGCCGAGGGGCAGATACAGCGAGAGAGAAAGTGCCGAGGGGCAGATACAGCGAGAGAGAAAGTGCCGAGGGGCAGATACAGCGAGAGAGAAAGTGCCGAGGGGCAGATACAGCGAGAGAGAAAGTGCCGAGGGGCAGATCTGTACATTGTGTTTAGCTCCTGTCTGTAGGATTCTGCAGATAATCTATCTATTGGCAATGAATTGACTGGGATTCTCTCACCCAGCAGTGGCCCCGGGGGACAGGCTGCATTGAATGAGCGTGCAAGCACAGATAGGAGAGATGGTGCAGCCCAACGAAGGCCCTGGCATTGACTATACCCCGTGCGTGGGGGGGCCGGGGAACTCCTCTATAGGAATGCCAGACGCATGGCCCCCCGAACTGGCTAATCACGAAGTCTTTCAGCGCCTGCTGGCAGAGAACCAGGACCTGAGAGGTAAGAGACACATTGGGGGTTTATTAATAAAAAAGTCAATTTATTTACCTCCATCCCACCATTTATAATGGATGAGGGAGTTGCAAACTTAAGGCCAATGTAGCAGAACTGGAAAGTTTGTTTTTGTGTGTGTGTGTGTGTGTTGTTTTCTTTTTTTCTCTCCACGCTCTACTATTTTGACCTTCATTCTGCAGTTCTCTTGTCAATTCCCTCTTTTATGAATAAAGGCTTGCGTTTTCACATGTAATAAGTAGCTGTTGTAGTCTGTGTCCTCGGAAAGGACGATGCTTGGGTTAAACTACTCCAGTAGTGACCGGCTTAATTGAGCCTATTTATATCCCTTGCTTAATTGCGCCCGCACTTTGTTTGTGCTAGCTCTTATATCCAAGAACTGCGAGGCAATCCCTGGAGCATAAAGCTAAATGAATCATGAGCAGTATCTGTTGTTACAGGGATTAGGAAACCAGCAGGAAGAGGTATAGAAAGGCAGGAGTAGTTTTATTTTTCCTTTATATAATTTATGGATAACTTGATCCAAGAATACAATACGACAACATGTTAAATGCCATGCGAATGTCGCGTATGTGAAACTGAAATAGGAATAAATATATATATTTTTTAAAAACAATTTAATTCTACAGGTTGAGTATCAGTTATCCAAAATGATCCATTACCCCCCCCCCCCCCCCCTAAAAACTTCCAAATTTGCCACAAGTTGCAAATTCCACACAGACTGTCAGACTGCCTTTAGGGGCAGTTTAACAACAGCACGACGGAAGTGATCGCTGACGCAGCGCCATATTGGAATTCATGCTGTCTTCCAATATGGCGCCCGTGATCACTGGTTAATCAGCGGTGATTATTTGGTGTTGCCGGATGCCTTGACATTGAGGCATTGCAGCAACGCAATGGCGGCAGGAGGGATAATTGATTGCTTTCACCACTCATTTTAACGGAGTGCGCTCCATGCCATCACTTAGTCCTCCAATGCCGTGACGGCATGGAACATCCTCAAGTCATCATGGGGTTAAACACAGACTAGCCAGCCAATGTCGCCATGAACAATGCTGGCGTCTAATCCTTGTGAAGGTCAATTCGGACACAAATTTGTCCGTTGCAGTTGTCGTGTCTAAAGAAAACATTAAAAATAAACTACTGTTGACTTTAAAAGAAGACTTCCAAGGCTTGTATGTCCTGACCTTCAGAGGCCTTCTATCTTATTCCCAGCATCGTCCTGGGAAAGATTTTGGAATAAATGTATCAGGTGATGTTGACCGTTTATTTATTTCACTACATTTTCTACCCCTGCCCCTCTCAGCTGCCTTGGAACAGAGCAACATGATGTTGCGCAAGCGGCACAGCGAGATGATGGCGTTGAAGGACGCCCAAAGGAGCGAGCATCAGTTTGTGGCATCCAAATTCTGTGAGGCCAGGGACCTGGTGCAGAAGCTAACGAAGGAGCGCAGCTCTCTGGAAGCGCAACTCGAGGGTGCTCGGACACAGATCAAAGTCGCCATGGCTCAGAAAGAGGGGAATGCCGGTGGGGAAATGGAGACGGAAAGGCGGCCGCCGGTGGTGGCTTCGTTTGCTGACCAGAGACTTCAAAAAATATCAAGTGGAGAGGTACTGTGACCTTCTTACATAGTGATGAGGCTTTTTCAGTTCTAGTAGTATGATATAAAATGGCAAGGAACATATCCGCTTCTGTTGGCTGCCATTTTTGTTGCCAGCTAGCCAGACGTCGACACCATTGTCTGTTGGCGTGACTTGTGATCTACATTCCTCTTTTTTCTTGATTTCTTCCCTTGTACTGATCTCGGGTACTCCTCCATGCTCTGAGCCTTTCTCATCCCATTCCCAATAGGCTGATGATAAACAACAACAATGTCACTTGAATTGTCACTATACTGAATTGCTATTCATCTAACTAGATCTTACCTTAACCTACTGCGCACATCTGACAGATTTCACATATACCACTGTATGAAAGGCATGCACACATTGCAAGTATTCATTTGAGATACTTTGTGGCTTCTTTTTTTCCCTCCCAGACTCCAGCCAAATGCTGAGAGCTGAGTGGGAGAATCAACAGAAGCTGCAAATCTGGGATTTAAAATATGTTCGAATACAGACCATATTTGTTTTTTTTGTTTTTAGTAGCTTTTAGCTTTATTATGGATTAATACAAATTTAAGGTTTTCAAGTCTCAATGGTACTTTAAAGCCTTGGCATCGTCCCGTTGATGGCTCAGATTATCCCTAAACGCCCGTGCCAAAGTCCTACAAGGTCAGTCCCTGCCCTGACTATCCAAAACACACTCACTCCAGGAGGAAACAAACTGAAACCACATTTTATAGCTAATCTGGTATTTAAGAGGCTTGATCAGCCGGACGGTGGGCTTGAGCGGGACAAAGAGATCAGAAGGAAGAAGATGACCACAAGATCTTCTCGGGCGGCATACGCTCACCATGATTGATTATCATGGCGATCATGTGCCCCAGAAGCCTGCCTCGTTTTGAGGCAGTCTTATTCCTGGACCTAACAGGTGTGAGTCCTCAAGGACCATTCTATTGAGGATGTGTGTATATATATGGGTTAATATGCTGCTGTGACCTCCATACTGTGTACCACTGATTAGTAAACTTTCCAATGCTCTATGCCTTTCCCCCTGGCCACGCTAGATAGGACGGCTCTTGGCTTTGCAGTCTGTTGGCATCTATGTCAAGGCTTGACAAATTCAGGAAGCCATTCTAAAATCCTAACTATTGTGATTGTTTTCCATGGAAGTACCTTTAACCTTGGTCCATGAATGGGGTTGGTTGGCTTCTAAATTCTACAGATATTTATCAAACCCTGATCTTTTTATTTATTTATTTATTTTTTAAATTTCTCCCCTGGTTATCTGTTGACTGCTTTCTGTTCTTCCTGACTCATTGGTTTGGCCCCCTGTCTGACCCATCCGCTGTGTGTTGTTAGGATAACACCAGCCCTGGGAGCTCTTTGTCCTCCTGTGAGACTCTGACCCGCAGTATGTGTGAGACCATCAGGAAGTGGCCACCAGATAACGAGGGGCCAACCCGTTCCAAGCAGGTGAGACAGAAACTACTTACCTACTCGCTAGTTACACCTGGGAGCAAAGCATCTCCCACCAAAAACATGCCCGCACAACATGCTCACACTCTCATAGATTTTAGATGTGACAGTGGTGTCTCCTGCTTATGACATCAAGCCACAAGGTGATGTCATAAGCAGGAGACGCCACCTCAGAAATTCTATTGAGTTAAAACAAAATTTCGAAACTATTAATAAATTCACCCTATTATCCTGACGCATTTTACTTTTGAAACTATTGGTCTGAGATATCAGTGATATAATATGGGAGAAGCTAAGCACTAGGACCCTTACTTGATAAACCTGTGATGACAAACATTTTTAAGCTTGAGTGCCCACGGTAATGCCAAGTTAAAGATCCATTTTCCCTGAGATTATATATCTCCCATTTCCATTACAGACTCATTTTAGTTTACTTTTCTCTCTCTTATGGTTCCATTTCCTTTCGTTGCCCCCGTCTTAGTGCCCTCCCCCCCCCAAGTATGATAATGGTGACGGTACACTCAGATGCTCAGTGCCATCTCTGAGGCTCCTGAGTGCCACAGGCGACTTACGAATAAGCGTTGGTCAACGCAAAACTCTGTGCGTTTTATTTCTGTGGTGCTCCTCAGCACCCGTGCCATAGTTTCGCCATCACTACTTGTGGACATGGTCTGTGTAAGAGTTTCTCTGTTACGGACTGTTTGACAGACCAGTAGGGGCGCTAGCAAAGGCTAGGCCTTAATTGAAACCTGATTGAAAGATTATTTGAAAGGCAATTGCATCAGAAGACTAGCCCAATGTACTAAATGGCACACTAGAGTTTTAAAGGGGCATTTACACCCGCCGTGTCCGAAATAAAATATTGTAACCCCTTCATGGCGCACGGTTCTTGCGTCCCAGAAGACGCAAGTACCATAACGCCATTTTTGTGTTCCTGGCTCCGTTCACAATGTGATCGGTAGCCAGGGACACAGGGGCAGAGACCCGATCAGGGTCTTAACAGAGCCTATGAGTCGTTCACAAAGTCACAATATGTTGTGACGTCACAGAGGCGTGGCCAAATCCGGGGGTTCGGGTGAGGTGCGATTCAGTAAAATGTAGCTGGTGTTCGCTTTGAGCATCGGCTACATTTTCTCTGTCAGACGAAGGTCACTGAAAGTGGCCTCATCTGATGGGTGGGATCCCGCTGCAAGACCCTGCTGCGGGATGTTCCTAGCGTCTTTTGGGCACTGAAAATTAGGATGGCATAGTACGGGAAGGGGATAAAATGAATTCTGCATAATGTAAAGTTCTGTCTGATCAGTGTGCTTTGTTTGGTTTTTTTTTTACTCCGCATTTCCTGTCTCCTCAAATATATTCAAATAAAGGGCAATACTGATATTGTTGTTGCCTTGGTAACAATCCTGCCCTTTACTTTCCAAGCCCCTCCAGACTGGAGGCCACTGAATTTAGAGCCCCCAGCGACAATTATTTTCACTGAAAAACTACTGAAGAAACCGTAAGTTTTGTGATACACATACTAAACCTGCCCTGCTCTTTCAGGCTGAGGATGGCGTGAAGGAGGCCCGAGCGGAGGCGGAGACGTCGCGAGGCAGGTGAGGGTTTTTTTTTTTTTTTAACAAAGCAGCTTTGTCTGGACCAGGCTGTGTTAATTGAAACGATTCACTATCTGTCTGATTCAGGATCAGCGGCACAGAGCAGGAGCTACAGAAGAAGGTGCAGGAAGCCGAGAGCCAGTGAGTCCATTTTTAAAGGGTCAAGAGATATGGGGAGGGTTGTTGGATGGAGAGCCAAAAGGTTAGTGAAATGCACTTGGGGGTTGTGGTTTTTATATGCTAACAATGAAGGGTCTGTAGGTGTGAAATTCATCAAGCATGTGGTCTGCATTGCCTTCCTAGGTTCCCACCTATGTGCTTAATGATTTAAAGTTTTAATATGAAGGCAGACCAACGTGGTTGACGCGTTTCGCACATATGCTTAAGCCCCTGCAGATGCGAAACGCGTCAAGCATGTGGTCTGTTTCTGCCTTCCTATATGCACTTGCGAACAATAGAAAATTGATGCAATTTAACGGCACCAATCTTTTTAATTATGAGAAAACGCATGTACGATGAAGGGTTTGTAGTCATGACATTAGAGAACTGCAGAAATTCAGCCGAATTAGAGAGGTTTTTCCCAACTCGTCTACTTTGGCCTTAAGTTTGAATTTCCCTTCTCAATAAATACATAAATCCCCTATGTGTTTTGGGCTGCAGCCCACCCTTCTAGACTGCCATGTGATTTATTTAGATACCCTTACTCCTAAATTCTGATGTATTATGCAGACAGTTTTTTACATTATTCTCCCAGATTTTAAGTTACTTAACACAATATAAAGCCCTGATATGTGTATTTAGCTGTTTTGGGTATAGTCGAGAATAACACTGGATGCTGTGACGGGTTATTAAAAAGGAAGTGTGTTCAACACTGTGCCCAGGCAGCTTATCCGGTAGGAAGGACCCCTCCTGGTGTATAACTTTAATATTAACCCCTTTCTATTGCAGGAATGCTATTCTTCAGCAGCAGATCACAGACCTGCAGGGAGAGATCTCACAGCTGAGGCAACAGACGGCAGAGAAAGTGTCTGAGGCACAGAGACAGCTGCAGGTGAGATTAAACTCCAAGACTGACACAAATTTATATACCAGTGATCTACAGGGGACTCTATATAATGGTGTTGCGTGTGCTCACAGCGCCAACTAGTGGTAATGTCACTGAATGCACCATTGTATAACACGATCTCCCAACCTCTTTGGCGGTCTTATAATTCCAGGTTTTTCTGGTTCATGTAGAGGTGCTAAATTGCACTTGAAAAGTGTTCGGCCCCCTCCCCAATTCACGCAGGAAAGTATCGGGAAATAAAATAAGAGAAGTAATTACCTTTGCACAAACATAGAAAGTTTCAGCAGATAAGAACCATTCATTAATTCCTGGCTTTATCTTATATCTAGGATATCCTTATGCCTATCCCATGCATGCTTAAACTCCTTCACTGTATTAACCTCTACCACCTCTTCTGGAAGGCCGTTCCATGCATCTAATACACTGTCAACTTATACATAAGATGTCCCCTTTTTGGTAACTTAACACATAACCCACATTGCCTGCGGCCATTCTTTTGAGTGTTATATCAACCAATTACATGCGAGTGAATCATTCGGTAAGGCCCACTGTTTTTCTGTTGTAGGCCACATTACATTTTTTTACTGTTAGTAATGGTGAAGAACAGCTGGTTACGCAAAAAAAAAAGTTAATCAAAAGGCTATTGCGAATGTATGTAGTTAAGTCAGGTGAGGGCCACACCTTGCCATTAGTTGGGCTGCGTTTGGCCCACATGTTGAATGCCTCGGCTCTATGTAATGTCACTACTGCCTTGTGTGCCGTCTCAACATCATCATTTGACTTAAACCTTGCAGCAACTGGCCGAAGAGAAGGTCTCTGTGAAAGCCCAGGTCACCTCTCTGTTGGGGGAGTTGAAGGAAAGCCAGCTGAGACTAGAGTTCAGCCTGCAGGAGAAGAGGAAACTGGAGGAGAGGTAAACCGATTGGGAGCATGGAGCTCTCCAGAGCTTCCTTTTGTAAGGGAAGCATGGCAGGGTGTGAAAGGCAATCGAAGAAACGTCTGAACTCCAGTTAATCCATTCATACAAGAACCCCCTTCAAAAAGACTACTGCCCAAGTGTCCAACTGCAAAGCCCATAATTACCCACTAGCTTTTCAGTATGGCAGAGAATTATGGGAGCTGTAGTCCAGAAACGGCTGAAGGTGAGGCAGTGGTATAACTCGGAGCTAGTGAAACACAAAGGGGAGCATTCCTGCCTGAACTACATAGCCCATAATTCTCAGGGTTGAGGCTGGCAGGGAATCATGGGATATGTAGTTCCAAAATCTCTGCATTGCTGGTGTATTGCATACTTTGCCTAAGGGAGTTTGGGCCTTGTTTATAATGTCCAACCACAGCATGATATAAAGTTTCTGGAATAGGTGGAGGTTTGGAAATAAAGTAAAGCAAAAAATATTTTATGACATTGTGGTAGTTTTTGTATTTGGATGTTATATTGTATGTAGTCAGTGGGAGAATACCGAAGCTTAGAGCGTCACACTCCAGCTGCTGGTTGCCTACATGTCCGGTCATGCTCTGCCCTCTACGGGGCTGGTAAGGGAATATGGGAAATGTAGTCCTCCAACCAGGACAGGGCTGGCAATGTTTATCCCAGATTGTGAGACCAACATGGCAGGGGAATAGAAAGAGCTACTCACTGGCTCATTTAAAAGTGACCCAGCCCGTTGCATCAGGTTAGAGAGCAGCCGGGAGGAGCAACTGCCCCTCTGCCTTCAACAGCTCTAGGAATGCACTGTAACACTATTGCTCTAGGCCAGGGGTCTGCAACTTTCATCCCTCCAGCACTACATTACCCATAAACCTCTTGGCTGAAGGGGCATTATGGGGGTTGTAGTTCGCCAGCAGCTGGAGGAATGCTTTAGGCAACGAGCTGCACAGAACTCTCTCTTAAAGCAGAGCTCACGAATCGACTTAAAGTAACAGTACGAGTTAGAAAGCGTGTGCTTTGTCTCCAGTGTACGCAGCGCCCGGGAGCAGCAGAAGGAGTGGGAAGCGCAGGTGAAGCAGCACGTAGTCCACTTGGACCAGCGCCGCCTGCAAGTGCAGAGTCTGGAGACCGCGTTGAAAACCGAGAGACAGAACGCCTGCGAGGAAATGTAAGCTCATCGCAGGAATATACCCATGGGGAGGAAAGACAGTGTTAAACTCCATCTAACATGGGAATAAAACTCCCATTACTTAAACAATCAGCACTGGCTTAGGATGATCGGAGTTGTAGTTCATGAAAGGTTACACTTGTAACGGCCCCCAGCCCGCGATGCTGGCTTTTTAGACGATATGGATTAGCACAGTGTTACTGAGAGTCAGCTCTGATAGAGAGCGGATGGGAGTCCGAACAAGTCTCCCTCCCTATGCAAAGCAAAGAGGGCTCAATAAGGTCGTTTATTTGTATCATGTCACTTTAAATGTAGTTTTTACTGTGACTGCAGAGAATGGAAAAATCATCAATCAATATATCAGTATTGGAGGTGTAAATTAGGAGAAAGTAATGTTTGTTTGTGGAGTCTCCGGCTTTCGACATCAGCTGTGGTTTCAGTGGTAAATTTGTAATTTGCATATCAAACCAGAGGTGATGTCATTAACAGGAGACACCTAACTACACATTGAAAGCACTCTTCCCTTCCGGTAGGCGTTTGTAATTCTGCTAACACAATATACATGTAACCCC
The DNA here is from genome assembly GCA_036172795.1 of Pelodytes ibericus. NCBI lineage: Eukaryota > Metazoa > Chordata > Amphibia > Anura > Pelodytidae > Pelodytes > Pelodytes ibericus. Next base: position 84,079,642 of record CM069864.1, on the reverse strand, counting down.
CGCTATAACGCATGGTTTGGGGTCCACAGACTGACATTGTGATCGAAGCAGGATTGGTTATAATGGATATCACTTTAACAGGGTTAAGCTGTATTTATCATGTTTTATTCTCTACAATCACAGCATAAACCTCTGTTCTGGTGACTGGCCCTTTAAAATGTTTTACACTTGATGCAGTCTTGCTTGCTCCTGCAAGTAAGACTGTATCGCGTGTAAAAATATTTGAAAGGGTTAAAAAAAAAACACACACAAAAAAACCCGCGTCCACCTTCTCCAAAGTAAACCAGGCTTGTATCTTTACAGATGCACGAGTTTACTCTGAGCTCTGCCTCTCAGCTGAGGCAGAATTCATCTGTTGCTGGCACACTACGGTGAAATCAGAGCAGGGGGCTCACTCTGATCGGGGTCTACACTGGGTGGTGGTGGTCTCTCTCTGCTACTGATTAAAGAGATCCTGGTTTTTACATAGGATTAGGAGAGGAAATCTTAACTAGGACCCCCCTCTGGTGATCCCATGTCAAAATGAGTCCCTGTGCTATCAGAGACAATCGCCAACCTTAAACTGGCATGTACTGTCAGGAGTGCTTCAATATTAGCAACACAAGTGGGAAGAAGAACAATGTTTGCCTTTTAATAGCAGTTTCTAACTCCCTAGTTTCATCATATGTTTGCGACATTTCCGGGGAGAGGTCCACAGAATGACTTCCTCAGGGGTCTGCTTTAAATGTGGAAAGACAATGCATTGAGCACAGGGAATGGCTGTGTGTTTATCGTGATAAAAACATTTCTCATTTGGTTTCAGGAGGAAACTGGCTCAGCTTCAGGCTGCATATCATCAACTATTTCAAGAATACGACACCCACATCAAGAAAAGCCTCCAGACGGAGAAACACAGCAAGGTGGGAGCGGTGTGATAGATGGAGGGCACTGCTCTAATCATGGCAGGTGGGAGCGGTGTGATAGATGGAGGGCACTGCTCTAATCATGGCAGGTGGGAGCGGTGTGATAGATGGAGGGCACTGCTCTAATCATGGCAGGTGGGAGCGGTGTGATAGATGGAGCGCACTGCTCTAATCATGGCTGGTAGGAGGAGACACTGCAGGGTGGGAGGGGTGTGATAGATAGAGGGCACTGCTAATCATGGCTGGTAGGAGGAGACACAGCAGGGTGGGAGGGGTGTGTTAGATGGAGGGCACTGCTCTAATCATGGCAGGTGGGAGGAGACACAGCAGGGTGGGAGGGGTGTGATAGATGGAGGACACTGCTCTAATCATGGCTGGTGGGAGGAGACACAGCAGGGTGGGAGGGGTGTGATAGATGGAGGACACTGCTCTAATCATGGCTGGTAGGAGGAGACACAGCAGGGTGGGAGGGGTGTGATAGATGGAGGGCACTGCTCTAATCATGGCAGGTGGGAGGAGACAGCAGGGTGGGAGGGGTGTGATAGATGGAGGACACTGCTCTAATCATGGCTGGTGGGAGGAGACACAGCAGGGTGGGAGGGGTGTGATAGATGGAGGACACTGCTCTAATCATGGCTGGTAGGAGGAGACACAGCAGGGTGGGAGGGGTGTGATAGATGGAGGACACTGCTCTAATCATGGCTGGTGGGAGGAGACAGCAGGGTGGGAGGGGTGTGATAGATGGAGGACACTGCTCTAATCATGGCTGGTAGGAGGAGACACTGCAGGGTGGGAGGGGTGGGAGATGGAGGGCACTGCTCTAATCATGGCTGGTGGGAGGAGACACAGCAGGGTGGGAGGGGTGTGATAGATGGAGGACACTGCTCTAATCATGGCTGGTAGGAGGAGACACAGCAGGGTGGGAGGGGTGTGATAGATGGAGGACACTGCTCTAATCATGGCTGGTGGGAGGAGACAGCAGGGTGGGAGGGGTGTGATAGATGGAGGACACTGCTCTAATCATGGCTGGTAGGAGGAGACACTGCAGGGTGGGAGATGGAGGGCACTGCTCTAATCATGGCTGGTAGGAGGAGACACAGCAGGGTGGGAGGGGTGTGTTAGATGGAGGGCACTGCTCTAATCATGGCTGGTAGGAGGAGACACAGCAGGGTGGGAGGGGTGTGATAGATGGAGGGCACTGCTCTAATCATGGCTGGTAGGAGGAGACACAGCAGGGTGGGAGGGGTGTGTTAGATGGAGGACACTGCTCTAATCATGGCTGGTGGGAGGAGACACAGCAGGGTGGGAGGGGTGTGAGATGGAGGGCACTGCTAATCATGGCTGGTAGGAGGAGACACAGCAGGGTGGGAGGGGTGTGTTAGATGGAGGACACTGCTCTAATCATGGCTGGTGGGAGGAGACACAGCAGGGTGGGAGGGGTGTGTTAGATGGAGGACACTGCTCTAATCATGGCTGGTGGGAGGAGACACAGCAGGGTGGGAGGGGTGTGAGATGGAGGGCACTGCTCTAATCATGGCTGGTAGGAGGAGACACAGCAGGGTGGGAGGGTTGTGAGATGGAGGGCACTTCTCTAATCATGGCTGGTAGGAGGAGACACTGCAGGGTGGGAGATGGAGGGCACTGCTCTAATCATGGCTGGTAGGAGGAGATACAGCAGGGTGGGAGGGGTGTGTTAGATGGAGGGCACTGCTCTAATCATGGCTGGTAGGAGGAGATACAGCAGGGTGGGAGGGGTGTGTTAGATGGAGGGCACTGCTCTAATCATGGCTGGTAGGAGGAGATACAGCAGGGTGGGAGGGGTGTGTTAGATGGAGGGCACTGCTCTAATCATGGCTGGTGGGAGGAGACACAGCAGGGTGGGAGGGGTGTGATAGATGGAGGGCACTATTTTATTAATCAAGCAAAATCAGGCTAAAGTGTGTTGTTGTTGCAACAGGACATAGAACATCACGTACAAGACTTGAAACAGCAGCTGCAGGAGGCGGAGGAAGCGTTAGTGGCAAAGCAAGAGCTTATAGACAAGCTTAAGCACGATGCAGAGGCGCTTCGGACTCTGAAAGATACAGTAGATGTACTGAAGGCACAGGTTAGTGCTGTACAGGGCCGAAGCCTTTATCTGTCCTGCACGGCTAAGCAGTGTGTTACAGCTCCCCAATTTTTATTTCAGGCTGCCATTTACAGAGATGACTTCTTAGCCGAGCGCCAAGCCCGAGAGAAGCTGCACGAAGAGAGGGACAAGCTGAAAGAACAGCTGGACGAATTACTGCGAGAAAGGTGGGAGGAATCAGTCTAAGGGGACCGGCCATTGATTTATGTTCTGTAGCCAGGACGGTTTCTATCTCTAACTCTGGTTTATTTCAGGGCAATGATTGAAGAAATGAGAAACCGGCATTCTGATAACTTGCGTTTGAGTCTGCCAGGTGAGTCACTTCACCTTTTTAATCTGTTCCAAACACTAGTTTTTTTTTTTAATGACTTACCAACGCGTTTCTCGACAGGTCCCTATCCAATGACTTACCACAACCCAGCTCCTCCTGCTTTCCCTCAAGAACCACAAGACTTCTGCTGCCCCAAGTGTCAGTACAAAGCCCCCGATATGGACACATTGCAAATACACGTGATGGATTGTATACAGTAATACCTCTGAACACTATGGACTAGGATTCGACGGCAAGCCACCATTTATATACTTACGAGGAGAAGTGGGTTAAAATCTCCTTGGAACTGACATTTTCATAGATCTGATTTATTAAATGTACATAGCTTTTAATTCTCTCTCGCTGGAAGGGGACTGTTAATGGTCTACAAATACATATGGAAAGAAGCACTTTTTCGAAGGATCTTGCAATCCACTCCTGGTTGGAGGAGAGAATACCCAGCATGCTAAACAAAAGGATGTCCATGATTAATTGGTTGAAGATGTCTAATTTTAAATGGACAATGGGATCATGTCTAAAAGGTCAGTTGAGGGGCAAACTTGGAGTAGTGGCCCAATCTCCATAGTCCCACTCATCGCTTTTAGAATGTTACCCCAGTAAATGACCTATTTTATACACAATTATGAATTTCTCTTGTGGCAGATTTGAAGTAAATACTCAGATTTAACCTGTGCCTTTATCTAAAAACAATAAAATGATAAACTGCTGCTAAAGCCACAGCGGAGACTGATTTTATTCTAGTTAAAGGAGGCCCAATGGACAGATTAGTGGACAAAATACACGTGGTCATGTAATCTGTTCTACAAAGCATGATGTTTATTGAAAAGAATAGGAAGACCCCTAAAAGCAAGGGGAGCGCTGTCTGTACCCTCTTCTAAAAAGTGTCAGCTGCTTCAAGCCCGGTGCTGGGTTTAACAGAAAACAGCTTCATGGACAGAGGAGTGGTCCATAACAGCGAAAACCCCCTTTTCCCATAACCACACCCCCTCTCAGGCCAGCTGCTCAGGCCTGGACCAGAGATTGTAGGTGTGAAAAAAATGTAACCTCTAGCGCTTCCCCTATAAGTCTTCAATGACCATCATGGTAATAGAATTAACAAGTAAAAAGGATAGAATCCCATATTCCAGTCAGTCATAGTGCAGTTTTTCTAATCCCAGCCGCTCTAATTGCTGTCACACATACACGATATTCAAGTTGTTTAGCATGGTCCCTCCAGGGTGGCAGTGCTAGTGTTATCACTGGTGACCCCTGCTCCCCGCGGGGTCACCTCAATGATCCGTGGCTTTTCAATGATGCGGGCCGAGCGGTTCCCCTTCTCCACTATGCCGATAATCCAGGCCTGGTGGCCCTCGCCGTGCTTTGGTGATTTGATCTCGGCACAAAAGCGAGCTGCCTGCTCACGTGGTAGGCAAATGAGCAGACCCCCTGTGGATGACAAGTAGTTATTCAGCCAAGTAACATTTTCCAACTCCTACAGATCACACACACATAGTACTCAGAAAATACACCGACTCTTTTTACATCATCAGTGGGAGGGACTCACCGGATGTCTCAGCCGATGTCCCTTGCAGTAGTCCGTATCGGTTTCCTAAGGCTTTGGTGATAGCGGCCATCTTAGCAATGATGGGCAAGTTATGGATGACAAAGCTGACCTCACTGTGCTGCTCCTGAGCCAGATTCTGGGCGTGGCCCAGGATTCCAAAACCAGTTATGTCCGTGGCAGCGTGGGCATTAAACATGTGCATCAGAGCTGCAGCTGGAGAGGAAGCAACACACAACGCTGAGTAACCCTCTCCTGCCGTTATTTTAAATGTGTGGGAGTGTCAATTCACTTAATTGCCCTTTTCTGATTGGGTGTCATTCTGTGTCTCTATGATTAAGCCTTCTGAGGCACAACACATGAGACCTGCCTCTCTGCATGTATGACTTAATAAAATGTACACTTTCTTTATAAACCGGACTTTGTTACACTATGGTCTGTACTCCTGGATGGTGAGTGTGCGCTGTGTATCTGTCTGACAATGCATGTGTCAAACATTATATAGCATCACTAGTAAAGTGAGTTGGTTCATCCAAATGTCACACTACCTTCCATTTGGCATTTGATGCAAAGGATTATAGAACCGAAGAAGAAACTTCACAAAATTACCTTTGTCAAATTTAAAGGATTGCGTATATACACCCATTACAAGTGCACATGTTCCCAGAAATCGCTTGGAGCCTAACACCCCAAGCAGTAAAGTATTCTTGGTAGGTTTATTTAACACTTCAGGTAAGTGTTGGTCAAAACAATGACAGCTGTTGTGTATTCTTGGAGTCAATTGTAGGCAAAAAAAGGAAAATATGTTTTACACATGATGCAATCTTATCTAATGATTCAATCAAAGTATACATATAAAATACCTTATTGAGCTCTGTATAGTGGATGGATATGTTTGGAATCTTGAGTATGATCTTTTTCCATCCTGCCCAAGATGGTGGAAACTGAGCCAAAGTTCCAAACAACATGTCTGCCTCCTTATGGAGCTATACTAATTTTGTATTTTCTCCCATTAAAGAATTTCTATTTAAAACATCTACACTTTATCCAATCTACCTCATGTACCAGTCTGTCCTAGTTTGTCTAACTTAGTATGTAGGTCCCTTCTATGATCTGTACCTTGCGTTACGTAAATTGTTGGCGCTATTTAAATGGTAATATAATACAATCTGTCAATTCAACACGTTCATTTTTGCCTTCAGTTGCTAACATACTATATTTAACATTCATGTATATTTCAAGGCAATATCTCAGATTTTCTTTTACCAAGCCTTTTGTCAAGTTCAAACTCTCAGCTTCAGGGTAAATACTATACAGAGCAGGAAATAAAGCTTAACACAATACAGGACATATAGTCCCATAGGGAAAGCCTTTTCAGGTTGGTAAGCGGTAATCCGGCCATGTTTGGGATATTTTCTTACCAGTGCGATTCAGAGTAGCCATGTTGAACATCGCTTCCTGATACGCTAGCTCCACCTCTTCTCTGCTCACCACCAGGCGGACCTTGTTCCAGCGCTCGGGCTAAGAAGAACAAGAGTAAAACATGAGAACTGACCAATGTTACAAACCCCCTGCCCTATCTATTACACTGGGAGTGGGGCCTAACTTGCGTTTTATGGATAAAGTGGGATATGGATGACAGGAGACTGTCAGTCTGTAAAGGAAGAGAAAGAACAGAGACCGCACATACAGGAAAAACTAGAAAAGAAATGGCAGCACTTACATTGTCCAACCACTGGTGGGCATTGACCGCCACCTGTGTCCCCAAAGGCTTAGTAAGAACGAGGACATCTCCTGGTACAGCATTGTGAGGCCTGGGAAATCAATGGAACTTGGTTACAGATACAGGCTGGGAGTGATTAATATGAGACATGTCTACAGAAATAGCATTAACATCCGTTCCCTTTATACCAGTAGTATCCATTACATTGCATTCTAAGACTGACTTTACAAAGAAAGTATGTAACACTAAAACAATAAATGGTGGCTTAAACAAGGCTTGACAAATCCCAGTAGCCAGGCAGTCCTGGCTCATAATGTTGATTGCTTTACATATGTGCTATTTCTTTACTGGCTCTGAGAATAACAAGGCTGGCTGCTCTGTCTGGCTCCTAAGGTCTACAAATGTGTTTTTTTTGTTTTTGTTTTTTTTAATGAATGAAACTTGTACACTTTGGTAGAGGCCAGTGGATAAAGTCTATGAGGTGTGAGAAACAGTTCTGCTAGTGGTGTTAGAATTCCTAATGAGTGCAAGTCGGGAGCTCAACAAATCTCAGTCACCATGGCAACCAGGAAATTATTCTGGCTCCTAAAACTAAATTCAGTGTGTCAAGCCTCAGAGTAAACAGTCTTTCTTCTCTGGGGAAAGTGACACAGACACCAACGCAGGTGCACATACGCCAAACCATCTCCAAGCACCCACAGCTAAGAACATCTCCATTCCATCAGCTACTCCATGCTACCTCCTAATCAATGTATCAGGCCAGAAAAAATGTTGCATATTTCAGCTCTGCAATGTATCGATTGAAAGGATAACACAGCATTTGGTTCCATACGGTGTGTGTTTCAAACTCACATGATGAATTCATTCGCTTGGCAAACGACTGTGGCGACTCCTCCAATGATGATCCACGGGTTTATCACAGTCTGTCCGCCAGTCACGGAGGTGCCGCCTTCTTCTGCAGCATCTTTAAAGCCTTTTATCATCAGTGGAGTCACCTTCTCTCGCTCCTGGAGAGCAGTAAGAATCATTATAGTGACAGTGCTCTCCTAGCCACATAGCGCGTGAGATAAATGGCCTGACTACAGAGCCTGTTCAAAACAGGTTCGAATCCTGGCAGGGTCAAATCAGCCCTTCATCCGTCTGAGAATGTGGGTATTATTATTCCTCTAAATTTGGTTATTACATAATAACTAGTATTATAAAGTATTACAAAGCTCACCTCATCGGTCATCTTCTGACTGACGCTTAACAACATCAGCATATTGTCACACTCTGTGATGCCCATGGCATACAGGTCACTCAGCACATTGGCACAGGCGATTCGGCCCTAGAAAGGATAAGACATTAGAAATGTGAATCTAAGATAGCAAAACTTTAACCTCGTCCACCAGGATGTAAACCGGACGTTATCCTTAGGATCTCAGTACTGTACCTATTAAAAGATATTATATGCACAGCTACAAGATTAGCCTTGCCATGTGTGGCCCCTTTAACGAACGGTCAACCTAAACATTACTTGTACTGTGAATGCAGAGACTATAAAACGATCTATACATTGTGTCAGCCGAATTGCAAGCGAATGCATAAAATAGGAGAAGTGTGTTTTAAATGAGTCTCCTGTTTATGACATCACCAGTGGCTTTATATGCAAATACAAGCAGTTCCCATTGATAATGTGTTCATTTGTGTCTCAAGCCACAGGTGATGTCATACAGAAGACATTTTTCTCTTATTTTATGAATTTGCTTGCACAATGTATAGATAATTTTTATGCTCTACATTCACAGTACAAGCCACATTATGTTGATAATAAAATACTGTTTAAGACGGTAGTATGTGCTAAACATCAGCTAGGATCCTCAAGAAAATACTCCAATGAACAACAAAAATAAATAAAAATAATTGATGTGAAATTGAATGGACACCAAGTCTTCTCCCTTACTGTGAATGTAATACAAAAAAATATCTACACATGGTGTATGAATTGAGAGCAAAATACCTAAAGAGAAAATAGGTTTTAAATGTGTGTTTAAGGAACGCCTGATCTGCAGATTCCACATATGCGAATGAAACATAGAAACATAGAATGTGTCGGCAGATAAAAACCCATACGGTCCATCTAGTCTGCCCAATTTTTTTTGTTTTGTTTGTTTTTTTGAGTACTTTTATTAGTCCCCCGTTCCCGGTCTTATAGCTAGGATAGCCTTGTGTCTATCCCACGCATGCTTAAAATCCTTGACTGTGTTTACCTCTACCACTTCTGCTGGCAGGCTATTCCATACATCCACTACCCTCTCAGTAAAGTAATACTTCCTGATATTACTTTTAAATCGTTGCCCCTCTAATTTAAGACTATGTCTTAAACCATTTTCAATTGGATAACAGTTATTATTTACTAATTGTGTCCTACATGACCTGCCATCTGATCTCAAGGGGTCAGGACAGACTCATTGGTTAGAAAACAAGTGGCTCCTGTATGTCCAATCAGAATGGGGGGTTCATCTTGGCCCCCCAAATAAAAAATAAAAGTTTACGCTAAGAAGATTACAATGGAAGAGACTATTTTTAATGATTCAGGAGGTCACTGTAAATGTATTTTAAAAAGTAAAAATGGTCATATGTATAACACACAAAAACCATTCAGAAAATTTACTTGGTGGAACTGTCACTTTAATGCCAATACATACGTTACGGAATTCAAGATTTAAGAAGTTAAACCAAGATAAGCTTATGTTTCAAAGTACAAAAAACAACAACAAAAAAAACACAAGACACCAGCGATGATTGACTAATTCTGAAAGTACTTCCTGTACTAATACACAGAATTGCACAAGAAACTTGGAAGAAAAAAAAAACGGACTAATAAAAAAAATAAAAAAAGGGAAATAATGAAAGAAGCCATTTATCTAGGAGTTGTTCCCCACATGTATTGTTATTGCACATTTGTAAGTACTAATATCAGTGTGTAGTACACTTGTATGTGTGCCAAATTACTTTATACACTACAATACTTTATGCTCGCCTACAATGAGGGACCAGGGACACATTTTAATGATGTGCTTTTTTTTTTTTTTTCTCCTTTAAAAATAATGCACAAAATGCTGTATCTGGGAAAGCATTGTACATGTGTACAGGCATGGGATGACAGGTGGGAGGGATTGTGGGAGTTCTCCTTGCAGTGATGTCACAGATAGAGGAGTGTTTTGGGGGAATGGCTGGATTCTGTTACCAAGAAACCTCAGGCATTTTCTATAAATTACTAATTTAAAATGCTGGATCTGTTTCTTTAGCTTCCCTTTGCATAGCGTAGCTTATTTGGAGTATTGCCAAGTGGAACAAAACTTTTCAGCTCCGTGGAAAGCGAAATGGAAGCATTCGAGCAGATCACAGTGAGGAGGTTATCCGCATGGGGGAGCATACCCACACGAATTAAGGATTATACTTTTGCTAAGTCATCTAGCAAAATGCTCAACTCTTATCCAGATTCCTTACTGGTTAATCATTCAAGAAAAAAAAAAAAACCCTATCTTTAAAAATTGCAAAAGCAAGATATATCTGTCGCATGACCTCCGAAAAACCTTAATTCACAAGAAGATAGAAATATCTTCATGTGAATTCAAGCTAGACACCTGTTTTATGGATCCCAATCTATTTACAGTAAGAGAGAGAGGGTGATATGCAGGGGGGGGGGGGGGGGGGGAATGTAAGCTCCCTGTACACTATACAACATGAATGTACCAAACATCTATTGGATCAATCAGAAAAATGGGTTTGGGATGTGGCACCTCAATATATGAATATATATGTAGAAAACAGGCCTTGGTCATGTGCACAAAGTTCAGTACATGGCAGACATGATCAGTGTTAGTTCTTACCCTCAGTTTGTATGATAATCAAAGCCCTCACCTGCATATAAGGATCCTCCACAGATGGGTAGAAGAAATCAGTGGTTTGAACCAGGGACAGCCCCCTATGCCTGAGAGGTATCACACAAGAATCCATCCCTATTCCTGCAAGAAAACAAAAACACATCACAAGGTCAGTCATTATACAATCTAAAAGGTTTCGGGCAAAGCTGTGTCCTGCTCTTGGATAAGATTCACCTGTGTGTGTGCGATCCTTGCAGCTGCACGTGGCACAAATCCTTGGGAAGGATCACACACATGCCAACCATTAATAAATATTCCTATTTAAACTGGAAAACACATGGCATTGATGTAATTCTTCCACCATGTATTACCGGGTATAAGAAAAATTAAGATTGTAAAGAATATATTCATTTAACGCAACAAGTCACCGCAGCCTCATAAGGGATTTTAACAAAATATTCTATTTTTTTACATCAGGTCATTCAACTGTTTTTTTTTGATCTACTATGAAATATCTATTTGTTCAGGGAAGACCAAATCATAGCCAGCCCACCCCATCAACAAAAATGTTATGGAGTAGGATTTCGCCACTTTACATCAGCCAACACTTCTTTAGTCTAATATTGGAGATATTCCATATTTAATGAAGTGGAGGGGCTGGCTCTTCCTCAACTGAAATGGGGACAAAAAGTCATTGATTTCGATAAGTTAGATCAGGTTTAATCACATGCTTATTTCTCGTTAGATCACGCAAGAGGCGGTATTCATCATCTGATTTTGTGAGGGGAAGAGGAGTGGGAGTGATGGGTTAATGATTAAGCCTTTCAAGGAGAAAGGATCTCTATTTCTCTCTCTCTCTGCTGTTATTTATCCACTTTTTACTATGCTACAATAAAGTACATTGATTTTTACATGGTTGGACTTCGTCTATACCCTATCAGTCATTTTGGAGAGCACCAAGTATCATGCTTGTGCTTTTTTTCCCCCTGCTTTAACCCATTACTACCTCCCCACCAAATCCGATTGTGAATACCATTGCCTGATAGATCTAATGAAAAACAAATTGTTCATCTAACGAACACCTATCAGAATTAATAACTTTTTAGACTAAATTTCACTTGCGTGTCACGCCCCCCACTAAACATGCAGTATCTCAAATGACACCAGAACAAATGGGATGAACTTTTGTTACAATTCTTAATAAAGGGGGCTAATCTGGGGGAGGTCAGCAAGTCCTGGGTGTCAGGGTCTAGGTAAATTGTTAAATATACAAACGGTGGGTTAATAATGAATACATGCGAGCAGAGCATGCTGGGAGTTGTAGTGTTCTGATGCAGTAACCTATGTGGTGAGGGCGTGCAGGTAAGTAGGAGGTTTACCTAATTTCGGGTGGCCCACTTCATGCCCCCCACATGCCGTCTCCGGGTCACCGCTACCTCCCTCGCCGGGCGCCTCTTCCTCCAGTCCCGCCAGGAGCCTGAGCAGCGTCTCCTGCGGGACTTTGCAACCTCAGCCCTTCATGTCCGAGAACGAGGTCAGCCGGAAACCGGCATCCAAGCCCAGGGACTCCGGCTCGAACGGGCGGTAGCCGGGGAAGTAGGGAGCCATCGCCGCGGGGAGCGTTCCAGCCGCCATGACAGCACTTTCAACATTGAGACTTCCGGGGTCAGAGTCTTCCTAACTGCCAGGCGAGTCTCGCGATAACAGGTCGCGACGGCAGCGCGGCGCGCGAGCTTTTCCTCCGCAGCCACCGTGGACGTCAAGTCACGTGGGGGCAGACCGCCTGTTGCCATAGAGATGCTGGTGGAACTGACACTTGTGGTAAAACAAAATGATGGACGTGCTGGGTGCCATAGGTGCCTTGGACCTATAAAGCAGAGAGGCTGAGAGGGGGGTGCTGTGATTTCAAATGCAGTCTGCTATAATGAAGAGCTGGCTGCCTCAAGGCTCTTCCTTGGCCTCTCCTGTCCATGCAGCAGCAGTGATTGGAGATAAGGCAGCTTTGTTACGCCTGATAGGCTCCATTCTAACCCTAATTGACCAAGAGGACCAGCTGGGAAGGACGCCATTAATGTACACCGTGCTTGGTGACCGTAGAGCCTGTGCTGAAGCCCTGTTAAGTAATGGCGCCCAAGTCAACCGCTCTGATAGGAGTGGCCGTACCGCGCTGCACCTAGCTGCTCAAACGGGTAACCACCGACTCCTGAAGCTTCTACTGTCGTACAAGGCGGACTGCACCCACCGTGATGCGCGTGACATCACGGCGCTGCACCTCTCCACCCGTCACCAAGACACCCGCTGCTTGGCTCTGCTGCTGAAACATACGCCACCGGGTCAAGTGGATGCTCAGGATCAGCGTAAGCAAACAGCTCTTCACTGGAGTGCCTACTACAACCGGCCACAGCATGTCCGACTGTTGGTGCGGCATGGTTCCAACATTGGCATCCCTGATCAGGAAGGGAAGATCCCCCTGCATTGGGCAGCCGGTCACAAGGATCCAGAGGCCGCGCTCACGGTGCGATGCTTGCTGGAGGCGGCCCCCACAGAATCCCTGCTCAACTGGCAGGATTACGAAGGACGCACCCCTCTCCATCTTGCTGTTGGAGACGGTAACCAGGAAGTCGTGCGACTTTTGACGTCCTACCGGGGTTGCAACGTGGCCCCTTACGACAACTTGTTCCGGACCCCTTTGCACTGGGCCGCTCTGTTGGGACATACTCCAATTGCACACCTTCTTCTCGATAGGAATCATTCTCCCAACATACCCTCTGACAGCCAAGGAGCCACTCCATTACATTATGCTGCTCACGCAAACTGCCCGGACACTGTACGGGTCCTATTGGCTCATTCTTCTGTAAGGGACGAAGCCGATTTAGAGGGCAGGACCGCGTTTATGTGGGCAGCAGGTAAAGGCAGCGATGAAGCTGTAAGAACCATGTTAGAGTTAGACCCGGAACTAGAAGTCAATAGAACTGATAAATATGGCGGAACAGCGCTCCATGCAGCGTCACTCTCTGGTCAAATCAGCACCGTACGTATCCTGTTAGAAAATGGTGCCCAAGTAGACGCGGCTGATGTAATGAAACGCACCCCGCTGTTTAGAGCTTGTGAAATGGGACATCGTGAGTTAATTCATACTCTTATTAAGGGTGGTGCTAAAGTCCAGCTCGTGGACAAAGATGGCCGATCTCCTCTCCACTGGGCAGCATTAGGTGGCAATGCCAATGTCTGTCAGATACTTATAGAAAACAACATTAACGCTAATGCCCAAGATTATGAAGGCAGGACCCCTCTGCAGTCTGCTGCGTATGGAGGGTACATTGGCTGCATGGAAGTTCTCATCGAGAACAGGGCAGATCCCAACATCCAAGATAAAAATGGACGGACAGCCTTGCATTGGTCCTGTAATAATGGCTACCTGGATGCGGTGAAGCTTCTTCTGAAATACAACGCCTTTCCTAACCAGATGGAAAACATTGAAGAGCGATACACACCCTTAGACTATGCTTTACTAGGTGGGCACCAGGAGGTAATCCAATTTATGCTGGAACATGGCGCCCTCTCGATTGCTGCCATTCAAGACATCGCTGCCTCTAAAATCCAAGCAGTATACAAAGGTCACAAAGTGCGGCGGGCTTTTCGTGAGAGAAAGAACCTCTTAATGAAACATGAGCAGCTAAGGAAGGGTGCTGCTGCTAAAAAGAGAGAGCGTGAGAACAAGAGGAGGGCAAGAGTGGTGAAAGTAGGACATGAGACCAAGCGAGAAGACATTCCGAAATCTGATCAAGACATGTTCAGCATGCGGAAGGAAGAACAATGTCATGTAGTATTGAAACAAAACACTCCCGTGAAAGTCCGACAAAGTGAAGTGCCCTATAAGACTGAGGAGAGAGAACGTGAACAACCAGTTGAAACTAGGACTGACCAGCAGCCATATGTAAAACAAACCTCACCAAGACAAAGGGATGTGAATAAGGAGCCCACAATAACTTGCTCAACAAGCACTGCCCGTTCCTGCAATGCTTTATCTGCAAATGAGCATCGAGAGATGCAGTATAATGAAGACGGCCCAAGTCACAAACAAAAAGTTAATAAGATCCAAAGACATAAAAAGGAATTCTTAGATGTTCTGCTCCAGAGTTCAGAGGTTTATGACCATAGTGACGCTGTTAGAAGATCTCACACAGACAAAAGAGAAACCTCAGATACTGGCGCCCAAATAATGGTGGAAGGCAACCACGCAGGTGTTGTTGATGGGGAAAGTGGCACCAGGCAATGTGAAGCGTCAGATACTCCCATAGATGCATGCACACAAAAGGCTCCCAAAAACACTAGAGCTCATCGCAATAGGAGACAGGATACAGATATTGCTCAAAGACTGGAGGCGTGTAGCATCAAAGATTTGGGAAGTACAAGACGTTCCAAGAGGGAGAAAGACGTTTCTGAAGTAGTGACTGATAGCATGTTGGACTCTAACACTCAGATGAAGTCTAGGGAGACCACAGAGAAAAAGAGGCACCATGAAAGGAAAAGTAAATCTTCCCAAAAACAGCATCCTGTAACTGGGAAATCAAGCCAAAACGAAGAACACAAGGCATCAAGGAAGATACATCGCAGCACATCTTCTATAAAGTCTATATTGCCCAGTCCAGTCAAACAAACGGTCCCACTCCCTAGAGAGAGTTTACGAGGGGGACATTGCCCATACAACTGGCTTCCCGTGGACATAGAGCTGATCACACTTGAGGCAAGGCTGATGTTAGTAGAAAGGGAAAAGGCTAGGAAGCAACTGTTCCGACTCAAAATCAATGCTGCAACAGTGATTCAGAGAGCCTGGAGAGCCTACTGGGGGAGGAGGAAGCGTGGCCCAATCAGGTGCCGGCGCTCACGGAAACTGATATAATGAGAAGATATTTGCATACAGATTATTGGGTCACCTGCCAACAGTAGTTTTGATGTGTTCAATTGTAATCTCATAGAAATGAAGTAAATCAGAAAAAAAATGGGTTCACTGGGAGCAGCCATCTTTAATTTTCTAGCTGCTGAATATCGAGTCGTATTTCCTGGAGCTAGAAACATTGCAGATTTTGATGACATAATGCTTGAAAGTGATGTATACATAAGAATATGTAATAACAAGCTTCTAGTTTATTTACCACTTTACCAGATTTGCTTGCAAAAAAAGTTGCCTTATAAAATGTCTGTTGTAAAGCGCGCTGCCAACTGGAGCGTTATTATCCCAGTTTACATAATAACTTAAAACGAAACAATATTTAGGCATGTATTTGTTTTTTTCTTTCATGATAAAACCATATTTTTTCTTTGAAGTGGGTGACAAAATCTATTTGAAATAAAATAATCTATACATTGTATGTGCCAAGCCAAAGATACCATTTTATTTTTACCCGAGCAATATAAGCGATTGTGCGCACTTGTCGGCCAAAGATGATAGGGTCAACCCAATAAAAAGAGAATTGCGGGGAATTGAGACAGGAATTTCAAACCTTAGGCCAATATAGCAGGGGTCTAGGACACTTGTTCACCACATCTTCATCGCTGACAGTTCAGCGCGGCAGTTAGAACGCTGAACTGTCAGCAATGAAGAATAACGGCCGCGGCTATGTAAGCGCTCTTACAAATGTAAAAGTAAAATGAAAATAACCCCCCCTAATAAATGATTCCCAAACCCCAATACTAAAAATAACCCCAATACTAAAATTAACCCCCTAAACCCTAATTCTAACCCCCTAAACCCTAATTCTAACCACCCTTAAACTAAAATAGGTAAGTTTGAAATTCCCGTCTCAACTCTGCAATTCTCTCTTTATTGAGTAGATATTTTTTCATCTTTAAAGTTAAAATGTATTTTTTCATTAATGATACAGTTAAATCCCATTAATAATATATTTTGTAGTATCAATAATGTTTTAAGCTGTTCACATAAAACCAAGTTGGTTCTTTTTGGAAGTGAGTTACATATTCTGCTAAATAGATTTTGTGGACAGATAAGAGGGAGTAACTTTTCGTTAATCGGAAGCCATATTATGTGGAGAAAAAGTGTTATTGTTATTAATTGCCAATTTATAAAACTTTTATTGCAGATATGTGGAATGCTGAGGAAGATCCCTTTGCCAGCTGTGCTGTGTGGTTTAGACTGTCTGTCCTCTGAATGTATCAACATTCACAGCTTCAGCTGGAGATACAATTGCATTTCAAAGGATAACTGTGGGGTATTTCACATGATACACTATATATATATATATATATATATATATATATACACACACATCGTTGAGATGTAAATGCATCCATGAGCTGATGTTTTAAATATAGTCACATTGTAGGTGGTCGCTGCGAGAGGTTCGGACATTCTCAAAGTAAAGTAAGTGCTTAATAAAATAACTAAATCTCGTGAAGGGTTAACGGTACAAAGAAACTTAAAAAGTATTGAATTTATATTAAAGGACAACTAAACTTATTTTTTTACTTAATTATTTTGAGGGATTCGGGACTTACTTTATTTAATTCAGAGAGTCCCCAGCCCTTGCTACTTTCATTCCTGGCCCCTTGGCATTAGAGGGGCCAAATGTGGCATCCGAATTGTATTGCTGACAATTGTGTCAGCAATACATATTCGGAAGATGCCCGGTGGTGAACAGTGTGCGCCCATGGCAAATTGTGGCTTTTTCCACCACAGAATCATGGGGAATGTAGTTCCAATTACAAATTATAAAAGCCTCAATGGCACATGTGCACAGCTCACCAATATACAGCAATGGCTTGTGTTCTTAAAGGGATACTAAACTTTTTTTTTCCCACTTGTGCTTCTAATATGTGCCTTCTGGTACATGCCAGTTTATCATTAGACCAGCAGCTGCCATGCTTCCCTTCGGCGACTGCCAGTCTCTGCTGGTGCCAGTCTCTGCTGGTGCCAGGTTTAAAAGAAAAAATAGTAATCCAGAATACTGTTAATATTCAGTGCTATCATGGGAGTACTTTAAAAGAAAATGCATTTTGGTATTAAAATGCCTACTGTAGGCAGTAGTGTACCTTTTAAAATCCCACACCTGCCTGTGACGTTATTTGTAGTTGTACAGCAGCTGGAGGGCCACAGTTGGACACCTAGGCTCTGTGCAATGCATGAAGGGGGCCCATGGTGTACAAACATTTTAGCTACAACGTAGACAAGGAAAATAAGAAAAAAATAGCACCAAAATACTTTGATTTCCTACTAAGGAAGAATAATGTATACAACTGATCATTTCTCACTACAGAACAGCCAAATGAGAAGCCTTTAAAGAATGTCAGCTGTTATTATTAATATAATTACCACAGACCAATAATGCCATCCGTTTATTTCAAAACTGTGTACCAAAAAGACATATCCACGGTTTGACTTTTCATACTATGTTTATCTTATACAGTTATATGTAAAATGTTTACATCAGGGCTTGACAAATTTATTTTGATTTTAGGAGCCAGACATTTTTTTTAGGAGCCAGACAATCACGCAAACATAAACACAATTCATAAACACACACGCCTACTTCACATATATACAAACACACATACTTTACATATACACATATATACAAACACCTCACACACACATATATACACAAACACCTCACACACACATATATACACAAACACCTCACACACACATATATACACAAACACCTCACACACACATATATTCACAAACACCTCACACACACATATATACAAACAACTCACACACACATATATACAAACACCTCACACACACATATATACAAACACCTCACACACACATATATACAAACACCTCACACACACATATATACAAACACACATACTTTACATATACACATATATACAAACACCTCACACACACATATATACAAACACCTCACACACACACATATATACAAACACCTCACACACACATATATACAAACACCTCACACACACATATATACAAACACACATACTTTACATATACACATATATACAAACACCTCACACACACATATATACAAACACCTCACACACACACATATATACAAACACCTCACACACACATATATACAAACACCTCACACACACATATATACAAACACACATACTTTACATATACACATATATACAAACACCTCACACACATATATACAAACACCTCACACACACACATATATACAAACACCTCACACACCCATATATATATACAAACACCTCACACACCCATATATATAAACACCTCACACACCCATATATATATATAAACACCTCACACACCCATATATATATATATAAACACCTCACACACCCATATATATATAAACACCTCACACACCCATATATATATAAACACCTCACACACCCATATATATATAAACACCTCACACACCCATATATACAAACCCCTCACACACACCTACTTTACAATACATACAAACACACACCCACCTAACACAGTCTTTTCTTGGGGGTTTCTTCTTGATGTGTCCCCCTCCCAGCTGCTTTACCTCACTGCAGGGGAGGGGGACATTCACGCTGCAGCTTAACTCCGTTGGTCGGCGTGCTGAGTGCCAGGATGTCACGTGACGACACCCGGCACTCAGACACGCGCTGCGCGAGGGGGCGGAGCTTGCAGTCTGTGCCATCGGCCATCGGCACAGACTTTACCCCCTCGCGCTGCGGAAAAATCGGATGGCAGCGGCAAGGGGACCAGGAGGCTGACAGCACCCAGGCGCCAGGTCTAATTTCCTGGTCGCCATGGCGACCTGGCGCCTGGGGTTTGTCGAGCCCTGGTTTACATGTATAGAATTTTATGAATGAAGCATTTCTTGATCTATCTTTTGAACTCTGACTTGTGCCATATGTAAGCCGTAACCAAAGTATTTAACATAAATGAAAATTCAACGTCATTTATTATAGAGTATTATTAAATAATGAACACAGCTTATTGTCTCTTGTATTTTATTACGGCTTTGACCATCGGTTCAGGGACTCTGTACATTGGAGAAAAACAAATGCATGTTGGAGGGGGAGATCCAAAAATGTTTCAATCTAGAAACCCGAGATCTATTGTTTCTGGTAGCTGTGGGTGTAGGATACGTGTAGCCAGCCGCTCGATGTCATCCAGGCTGAGTAGGGACAAACTACGTTCATAGTCCTGTGATGGAATGAAAGACTGGGCGTCAGCACACGTGAAACACTGCATCAAACATTTAAAGAGAGACACAATAAAATGTGAAATCTGACGTATATAATGGTGATCTGAATGATAGTTGGCACTGTAAACTTTTTAAGATAATATGTAAGGTTAAAAACATGCAAGCCAGTAATGGCGAACCTTGGCACTGCAGATGTTTGCACACTACATATCATATGACATTCATTTATCCATAAAATTGACTGAGCATCATGGAATATGTAGCTCTCAAACATCTTTAGCACCAAGCTGATTTTAACTATTATATTGATGTGCTGTTTTTGATAGGGAGGGGGGGGGGGGGGGGTCTGTGGTACCAGAGATGCAAATTTATTTTTAAATAATTTACATTTATTTTTTACATATAGAAAAATACTTCTAATGATCAAAGAAATATCAAATAGAGAATATATCGAATACACAACATTATTCAATCATTCAATGTGCAGAGGGCCTGAAATTAGCTTTACAAATGTGAATAGATCCCATTGTATCCACAAATCAACACGTTTATTTCATCTTTACCTTCTGTACACACTCCACAACTCGCTCTGCATCAGCCGGGTTGAAGTGTTTCTCCAGGATGACAGCCAGAGCTTTCCATACGGTGCTACCTCCGACCTCCTGAGTTACCCGTTCCTTCACCATGAGGTTCAGCCTGGAACCGGGTCCAATAGAGTAAAATGAGAGACTATGTTCATCTAAAAAAGGATAACAAGTGTGAAGAGGAGTGTCATGGGTTGTGACGTGAATGCCCACACAAATAAAAAAAACTTGTGTTTAATTGAAAGACTGCAACAAGTGTAGGCATAAATTTGTTTCGGGGGCGGACATGTTTAGAATGTTGGGTCAGATGAAGGAATACGGTCAGATCTAACTCAAGATTCTAAACAATATGGCAGGCCCCTTATAGATAGAGGGGCAAAGATGTAAAAGTAGTATCAGGAAGTATTATTTTACTGAGAGGGTAGTGGATGTATGGAATAGCCTTCCAGCGGAAGTGGTAGAGGTAAACACAGTGAGGGAGTTTAGGCATGCGTGGGATAGGCACAAGGCTATCCTAGATATAAGATAGGGAACTGGGGACTAATGAAAGTATTTAGAAAATTTGGAAGACTAGATGGACCGAATGGTTCTTATCTGTAACACATTCTATGTTTCTACATTGGAAACAGACCATAAAAATATAGATTTTGTCTATGTGATGAGCCTGATCCCCGTCCACAAATTGTACCTGTGCAGGTGAATATTAACCTGTATGTACATGTAAGGGCCGTATTGATGTGTCAACACTTTGACAATATTGTGGTATATTATCAGGGGACAGTAATTTTATATTGCACGTCTTATTTCCTGTCATTCTAGAGCAACTTCCTGTTCAGAAAGGTGTCAAAATAATGGCTTCCCCCAAATAAATACAAGACAGTATAAATATATATATATATATATATACACACACACACATATATTACAGCTTAAACTTCACTTTTATGAGAAATACAATTATTACAACTGCATAAATAAAATTAAAAAAAGAAGATCTTTTATAAAATGTATAGCTTGTAAAGGATCTGGTCATATTATAAGAATATAGTCCAAGGCTCAATTAACTGAATAGCAGAATATTTTCACATCTGAAACTGTAACTCCAAATCTATAGTCTTTAGGACTTAGGTCATTACCTGACAGGGCTTTACCCCTATACAGCAACCTCTGTTGAGATGCTGGTACTTGCAGCTTATCTTCCACCAGTCTTTTCACAGCAAGAACTGTATCGCTCTCTGAGACCTGCCAAACCAAAACACAGAAAGATGAGGACAGGCCCAAACCAAGTATTCATTGATACCAGTGCACAAGAACAGCCGTCCAATTATTCCAAGAAAACCCAAGCCTTCCAAGTCTACTCTTCGCGATTCCACAGGGCTCTATACTTGTTACTGATTTATTGAACCACATAGTTATAAACAAAGATAAAGCTGTTGAAAATTATTTCAAAATTGTCTATTTGTATCTAAATTTTGCAACTTAGTTATAAAAGCTCAACACAACTCAGTGTTTGGTGAAAAAAAATCCCAAGGTCTTACATGTCTATTTGTAGCCCCCACGAAAGCATGGACATTGTGGTTCTGTAGATCAGGGCTTTGACGATTATTTCTAGATAATAGGATCCAAAGAGACCTATTCAGTAGGTAGTTTGTTGTTTTTAGGAAATGGTACATACATGGAAAATACATTTAAACAGCTGGTGTGGGCAGTAATCATTAGAAGATCCATGGCTCCAGGAATTTCCCAAACCCAGGTCTTGATGACATATATATATATATATATATATATATATATATATATATATATATATATATATATATAAAATGTGGCTATGCATTTTATTTACACGGTTATAAAGCACACTTGGTGGGAAGAAGCAATCACCCATTCCTGTAAATAAAATTCTGTTCTAAAACCCATCATTTAATGTATCTTATTTCTCCAAGTTACTTCTCTCTGTGCCTTTGACCCCATCAAACCTCCACTATCCACATTTTCTTCAATAGAGGATATGAGATCGGAAGGGAGAGAAGGCTTCTGTGGGATCTAAGAGAAGACACTATTGAAAAGAAGCATAGTAATTTAGGTTGAAAAAAGACACAAGTCCATCAAGTTCAACCCTTCTACCTATCATTCCAGCTTTTGATCCAAAAGAAGGAAAAAAAAAACCCTAAGGAAGCTATTTCAAATTTTGCCTCCTAGGGGGAAAAATTCCTTCTTGACTCCAAAGGGCAATCAGATTT
This sequence comes from Pelodytes ibericus, assembly GCA_036172795.1. Taxonomy (NCBI): domain Eukaryota; kingdom Metazoa; phylum Chordata; class Amphibia; order Anura; family Pelodytidae; genus Pelodytes; species Pelodytes ibericus. Next base: position 84,057,164 of record CM069864.1, on the reverse strand, counting down.
CTCCATGGATCAATAAGCTCTATTACTAATGCTTATTCTATTATTAATAGCCCTGTATGTTCTGCTTTTCTAAAAAAAAAAAAAACATCCAGACCATTTTTAAATGCATCTATTGTGGTTGATAGCACTACCTCTCTTGGCAGTGAGTTCCATAACTTTATTGTCCTTACCGTAAAGAATAATAATAGGGTAGGCAAGTGGATGAGGATTTCAGCGTGAAAGAAATGAAAGTTTGGGGGAGTACGTTAATGTTAAAAGAGCATTTACACAGACAATAATAGAGGCAAGATTACAAAGTAACTTCCAGCTGTTCAAAACACGGTGGACAATAGCAAACATTATTCAGGAACAATTGCGAGGCGTTCAGATATGCAGATGTCTTAAGATTATTATTAATTTACATTTAAAGCCTTGCGTATATTCCAAAATGATGCACAATGGGTTTTGGTGGGATATAAGTACAGAGAGCAGGCCAGTTTAAAAATAACTTTATTAGCGCACAAAGGATGGCTGAGTGCACTTATCAAGAGTACTAATAACCAGGAAGGGTACTTTTAGATATTCTCTGGTTTATGCCCTGGAGATGTTACCTTCGCCCAAGATCAAGGGGATGTTACTATTAGATTTCCTACGCCGTCAGGAATAGAACCTGCAACCTTGAGTGTGGAACAGATTTTGGAAATGGTGCAGCTCATTCAGAAAATGGAGGCTCTGTCCTGCCGTGCTCTACCTCAGTCGCGCTATTTGGGACAGAGGTAGAGATCAGCCAGACGCCGGGTCACTGGAGAATGTATACGGCGCTCGTGCAGCAACACTGTCAGTTTAAATTAGCGTATTACAATGCATGTGCGGTAGCTCTGGCCCCCCATGTCATCCCAATCCTCTGGGGGCATGATATGCACATTTTTATTTACCCCCAAAACACACATACCTCTCTCTCTCTATTGCTCTCTTTTTCTTTTCTTTTTTAAACATCTCCAGCACCACCTCCCCACCCAGTAGTCTTCCACAAGGCACTCGCCTAGGGCGGCACTTTGCCAGAGGGTGTTAAAGCACACTTCTGGTGCTTCAAACATTTTCACACCCTCCCCCCACCATTCAGCAAGCCTTAGCTCCTTCCAATTAATCAGGGTGATGGGGGGCATGTAATGGACGTGGTGGGGGTATGTAATGAGGATGATGGTGGCATGTAATGGGGGTGATGGGTCATTTATTGTGTATGCAATGTGGGTGATGGGGGTTGTAATGGGGTGATTGGGCATTTAATGTGTGTGCAGTGTGGGTGATGGGGCAAGTCGTGGGTGTGCAACGTGGGTGGGGGGGTGCCTGAATTTTGTTTGCCTAGAGCAGCACAAAACCAAGATACACCCCTGCCCCCACCACTAAATGCACACATTGTCCCCAATTTGTAGCATAAAAGGCCAATGTGACACTGCATATTTCTTTAATGGGCCAACTATAATCCCAGTAAAGCAATCTCCCCCCCAGTGCCATGAAGATCTTTTATTGGAGACAGCCTCAGTAACATCCATAAAGCAATAAGCCAATAGCTGTTGTGAATTGCAGTATCCAAGTGGCTGGCTGAGCATTATGGGGAGGGCACCCCACAGCTGGAAAACTGATCATCATTATTGTGCTGTGTGCATCAAATAATGCAGCTTCACAATGCATTTTGCTATCCAAGTATACAGCACTAACAATGCACACCCCTGACACCCTGCCGCACAACCGATATACTCCGTTTCCGGTACCTGGATGTTGGTCTCTCTGCCTTTTAACGCCTTCACCGTCAACTGCATCTCCAGGTCCAACCGGGATCACCATAGAGTGAAGTCCTCCAGGACGGAAGGAGCGTCTCATGGGCGAGTCCTCCGAATATACCACAGAACGTGCCAGTAGGCGACGTTCTGTGCAATACTCTATGGTGGTGACGTATTGCCAGTAGTTAAAATGGTGTTTTCTGGTGAGAAGCGACGTGCTTTTGTGGGCTGAAGAAAGAGACAGGCATTTGAGTGATTGTTTACTCTGTTAAGATGCTATGTCAGTGGGTAGAGTGTGATTAATGGCAACACGTAGACCAGTTCTAACCTATATACCTGATATGGACCCATTTTAATTATTAGCATCACATTGGTGTTTTATATAACGATTATAATAAATATATACACCAGAGCTATACTCAGTAAAATGAATTTTGCATATTTGCCAACATAGGCCATGTTTCCAGGGACACATATTTGTTCCACATGCTTCAGAAAGACCATGCAAAGTGCAGCCTGGCAGTATGTAGGATGGATATAAACACAGGCACAATCCAATGAATTAATCATGGTAGGTCCAATGAGATCTCCACCCTGATTAATTAATTGGATTGTGTCTGTGCGTATATCCATCCTACATACTGCCGGGCTGCACTTTGCATGCTCTTTCTGCAGCACGCGGAACAACTATGTGTCCCTGGAAACATGGCCGATGTTGGCAATTATGATATTGTCTGCATATCACTAAAATACCATATTGCCTAACATTACACCCCTGGAAACGAAAGGGGTGAGAGCTTTGGTGGTTAACTCAGGGATGCTCATATAAATGCAATCTCCAGGGCTGTAATCAGTAAAATAAAATGCAGGGCCGTCTTTAACGCGGGCAAACGGGCAGCTGCCCTGGGCCCAGTTACTCCTGGGGGGCCCCAAGGCAGCTGTCCCGTGGGCCCCCAGCCCCTGCTTGCATCCGATGGATGCGGCGACCGAAAAAAAAAAAAACTGACGCCTGATGTGACGTCGTCCGGTGACTGTTTCCCTCCTCCGTGCAAGAGGGAAGACTGCACGGAGGAGACATCCGGCGGGGGACACGGAGCAGGTTCATGTAAGTACTGGGGGGGGGGGGGCTTTACAGACATCTGACTGGCATAATATTACAGGCATCTGACTGGCATAATATTACAGGCATCTGACTGGCACAATATTCCTGGGCTCTGACTGGCACAATATTCCTGGTATCTGACTGGCCCAATATTCCTGGGCTCTGACTGGCCCAATATTCCTGGACTCTGACTGGCCCAATATTACTGGGCTCTGACTGGCCCAATATTACTGGGCTCTGACTGGCCCAATATTACTGGGCTCTGACTGGCCCAATATTACTGGACTCTGACTGGCCCAATATTACTGGGCTCTGACTGGCCCAATATTACTGGGCTCTGACTGGCCCAATATTACTGGGCTCTGACTGGCCCAATATTACTGGGCTCTGACTGGCACAATATTACTGGGCTCTGACTGGCCCAATATTACTGGGCTCTGACTGGCCCAATATTACTGGACTCTGACTGGCCCAATATTACTGGGCTCTGACTGGCCCAATATTACTGGGCTCTGACTGGCCCAATATTACTGGGCTCTGACTGGCCCAATATTACTGGGCTCTGACTGGCACAATATTACTGGGCTCTGACTGGCACAATATTGCAGGCATCTGACTGGCACATTATTACTGGGCTCTGAATGGCACAATATTACTGGGCTCTGACTGGCACAATATTGCAGGCATCTGACTGGCACAATATTACTGGGGTCTGAATTTCACAATATTCCTGGCATCTGACTGGCACAATATTCCTGGGCTCTGACTGGCACAATATTACTGGGCTCTGAATGGCACAATATTACAGGCATCTGACTGGCACAATATTACTGGGCTCTGAATGGTACAATATTACTGGGCTCTGAATGGCATAATATTACTGGGCTCTGGCACAATAATACTGCGCTCTGAATGGCACAATATTACTGGCATCTGAAAGGCACAATATTACTGGCATCTGAAAGGCACAATATTACTGGCATCTGAATGGCACAATTATGGCATATGTGTGTGTGTGGGGGGGGGGGGGTAACATTGCGATGGATGGCGGGATTGCATGCAGGGGAGGGGGCAGGGTCCAGGGGGCCCAAGCTAATGCTTGCCCAGGGTCCAATCACTATTAAAGACGGCCCTGATAAAATGCAGTCTGCAGACTTCATTTTACCATTGTTCACAAGCAACCATGAATAAGGTGATGTAGTCTCTGCACTATAGAGAGAGACAGTCGCCGACAGGACCGGACTTCCATGGTAGCTACTATACTGGTCAGAGGATCAACTGTCGTACTATCAAAACCACTTGCCATTTTATCTTCTTGGGGCAGTTTATTTTTCACTGGTGCTTCTATATTAGAATTATTTTAGCTCTTTAAATGATTTCCTTGTGGTCACATATGACTTTTTTTGCATGCTGGTGAGTGGAGGCTGCTGGTCGGAGAATACAATGGCACGTAGTTTAGAACGTGCATGCCATTTTATCTCCATACTAGCATCACTAGACCTTTTGTACTTGTGCTTCTATTATAAACAATTAAGTTTAGTCACTCTTTCAACTAGAGGTCTTTGGTCAGTCTGGTTACAGTGTTTCTTGTATGTTACGTTAATATGGCAGGCGTCTGGGAGCGTCAGGCCTTTCCATGTTTGTGAGGTACCAGGATGTCCTGTCTCTTGGTTAGAGCAGTAATAAGAGTGAGGTAGAATCAGGTGCACACAACTAATGGGGGGGGGGGGGGAGTGGTGATGGTTACATAACGGACTCTTCTGGCCTGTTCCCTAGGATCAAACATGTTGCTGGACTAATGAGACCAGAGCATTGGAAGTCATATTGCCGCATCCCAACCCAGCTTGTGGCTGTATGGACAAGAGCAGGTCTCTGCTGGGAAGAGGCAAAAACCTGTAGCTCCCTCAACCTCACTGATCACTACAGAAAAAGCCTACAGGGACCAAAGGCAGGGGCGTTTTGTGACAGGCGTGCTGCCAGTCCGGAACAGCTAGCACACAAACCCCCGGAAATACACAAGAAACATCCGAGGGGTCGACAGCAGCTGCGAATTCGGCAACAGAGTCACTCACTGTGTTTGGTGCTGCCAATTCGACCAGCACCAAAATATACGGATTTTCATATACTTTATTGTGCTTGTCGAATTTGAGTGACTCTGTTGTCGAATTTGCAGCCGTCTGTCTCCCCAATGTGTTTCTGGGGTTTGTGTGCTCTCTGTTCGGAGCACACAAACTCTGGAAATATCACGGCTCCGTGCTAGGTGTGCAACGCACACCTAGGCCATATGGAGCATCCGCGTCTGACCAAAGGTAGGAAAAAGAGCCTTTCAATCAACCGAGCCCCCCCTCCCATATCAAAATGAATGCTATGAATCTATGACAATATTGTAGCTATGAATCTTGGTACAGGTTGAGTATCCTTTATCCAAAATGCTTTGGACAAGTAGGATCAATGTTTAACCGGTAACACCCAGGAGGAGGGACCCTTGTTGCAAGATCACCTCTTGGGAAGTACTTTGTAGTGTTCACCCTGACAAATATGTACCCGAAGGTTGAGACCAGGATAATGTTTTTCCAGGGCCGCCATAACAACGCGAGAACTCCCACGCCGTGAGGAATGAGGCACCGTGCGACCAGCGAAGACTGCGTAAGTGACACAATGTAAATACTGTATAGAGCAATTAATCACTTTTACTGTGATGTAGCTGTGACAATAAGGCATCGGTGGGAACCTGCCGTTGGCACGTCAGGCCTGCAACGTGCCATTGTATTACCCAATAGCAGAACGCTATTTAGAAAAAGCATAAAACATAGAGCTCAATAGTGTAATATGTATAAAATATAATGTAAATCCAAATGTGTATCATGCACACAAAATGAGAATGAAATGGTGCCTGAAAGAATAAACCAGATGGTTCAAAATAGCCTTACCCTCTGTGTAAAAAGAAATCATAGACATAGATTAGTATCGGTTGTGTTGCACTATGTCTATGATATTTTTTATACAGAGAGTAAAAGCTATTTTTTACCATCGCTGTGATTGACTTAAAGGACAATGAAAACTATTTTTTATTTAATTAAAGTTTTTTTTTATTGAGTCACCAATAAAAGCACATAACAAATACTTGTTAGCTGTTCATGGAAATAGCGCAGTTTACCCAGACAGTACCCGCCATCAGAGACCATAAAGAAAATACATCCTCATAGGTCAAAAAAGAGGGATCAGATGGTCATACTACAATAACCAATGCGCGATAAAAAGGGATGTTATACAACGTCATTCATATTAGAGTCAGTGGCTAATCAATAACTAGGTATAGGTAGAAGTTGGACCCATATCTGCTCTCTCGGACACTAAGACAAAATAGGTTATTCTTGTCGAAAAAAGATCGGGAAGTACCACGCGAACAATAATACGATTATAAAAATAAACATAGTAACCATACATTCGTGGTATGGGGAAACAAATATTGTGAAAACTATTTTTTTTAACGCTTGCTTCCTTGAAGGAAGCAACGGTTAAAAAACATGTCCTCCCCGTCTGGAGAAAACCCAACGTGTATCTTAATAACTGTCACCCCGCTCCATCAGCAGTATGCAGGGGTCTCTTGCTGCTAGCGCAGAGAGAGACCCTCGTTTTTGCATGGGATCAGCAGGGGCTAGGTAAAATATTAGGAAAATATTTAAATTCATACTGACTGTTCGTAGGCCCCCCTTAACAGTTTCTATCCCCAGCCCCCCCCATCCCGATTTAAATTATTTAGTTCCTGGACGACCGGGGGGGGGGGGGGGGGGGGATTGTTTAGGCAAATAGCACCTGTTGAAAACACTGCTCTAAATACAAAAAGTATAAAAAATAATACATTTATACTGTGCATAAAAAAAAAAGACACAAAAAAAACTATAACATAAAGATACAAAAACACATCCATTTATGATCAGAAAAAACTTGGATACCCTTTCTAAAAACTATAAGAAGAAACGGTATTGAGGGACTGTTCTTTTTCATCTGTATATATATGTTTTTGGAGGCGATAGACAGGAAGAGCCGATTTGTAGACACTTGGCTAGGGGGCGAGGGAGATACACGGAGGTTTTCAATAAAATATTTGGCTTTGCCCCTACTTTCCTAAATATATTCTTGAGCTTCAATCCCTGTGTTACAAAATAACACTAAATATAGTCAGATCGGAACATACACAGCCAGAAAACTCAACAACTAGACTATCACGGGGGGAAAAAAAGGGGGAAAAGAAACGAAGTCTGTTTAGCACAATGACAAAATCAGCGAGAATGTAGTGTCTGGAATATAGCGAGCGGGTTTGGTTTCAATGGAAGAGAGAACATTTTGTGTGGTTCAGGGGGAGGTAGACGCAATATACCCAACAAAAGAAGCCTTGCAAAAGTACTTGCAAACCACAGCGAGAGAATAAAGCAGAATAAATTCAGGCGAATGTATCCATACCACACATTGTACATTTCAAAAGCCAAGATGACGTGAGGAAACAATGAGGGGGGGGGGGGGGCGGTTACGAAGATGATGCCAGATGCCAATGTGTAGCAGAATGTGAATGGAAGTACGTAAGAAAACTTTCTAGACAAAAAATAAAAACACATATTTATGTATTGGAAGATGTACATAGGCTATCTCCATAGAGGCTACCTTTCCCATGATGCACTTGTTGGGGGCACATGACTTCCTTGAGCCCCCTTAAAACTACTCAGTAAGACTTATTAGCTGCTGTTGTTCAAGGGAATAATTTATTTAATCAGAATTAATTGTGTCCAGAGCATATCATCTTCTCAGTATATGCCTAGACCGGCATACTTCATTCTGGAGAGGCAAAGCCCATTGAATTGTTAAATCTGCAGAAAATAGCAGATACCCAAACTTAAAACACTATAACACTTTCATTAACTGGGGAAAAAAATCAAAGAAAGGATCCTGTCAGTTGATAAATGCTGGCCTAAATGATAAATACCATTGAATTGTAATTAATTTGCATATCAAGCAACAGGTGATGTCATAGACATGAGACAGGCACGTTTAAAGCATATTTTTCTCTTAATTTATGCATTTGCTTGAAATTCTGCTATATGATGTATAGATCGTTTTCCATAAATTTTTATGCAAAGTATAAACAATGTTTGAGTGATTTAGTCCCTTTTAAAGGCAGTGTTCAATTGAGCACAATAAAGAACAAAAACAGATCCAACCACAGTTAAAACTCCTCTCTCTCTCGGAGGCGTACTGAGGGGTTGGAGAAACAGGACAGGGAGTACGCAAAAATCTTGCATTCCCATGGCCGGCCAGAGGGCAGGCAGCTTATTTCTGTGCACTGCCCAGGCACACAAACATCCTCTTAGGCTGCCGCACTCCCCGCACATCAGAGCGTTGGTGGTCATGTGGGCCCGGTGCTGAGTGTAAGTCCTGAGTGCAATGTGGGTGCGGGGGTAAGACCTGGGTGAGATCTGGATTCTGGGGTGGGTACTTGAGTGCAATGTGGGTGATGGAGTAAGTCTTGTAAATTCAATCTGGGTGCTGGGGTAAATCCTGCAAGTGCAATCTGGGTGCTGGGGATGACTCTTGGGTGTGATGTGGGTGTTGGGATAAGTCATTGAGTGTTATGTAGGTGCTGGGTTAAGTCCTGTAAGTACAATCTGGGTGCTAGGAGTAAGTCCTGTAAGTACAATTTGGATGCTGGGAATAAGTCCTGTAAGTAAAATTTGGATGCTGGGAATAAGTCCTGTAAGTACAATTTGGATGCTGGGAATAAGTCCTGTAAGTACAATCTGGGTGCTGGGGGGTAAGGTCTGTATGTGCAATCTGGGTGCTGGGGATGACTCTTGGGTGTGATGTGGGTGTTGGGATAAGTCCTTGAGTGTCATTTAGGTGCTGGGTTAAGTCCTGTAAGTACAATCTGGGTGCTAGGAGTAAGTCCTGTAAGTACAATTTGGATGCTGGGAATAAGTCCTGTAAGTAAAATTTGGATGCTGGGAATAAGTCCTGTAAGTACAATCTGGGTGCTGGGAGTAAGTCCTGTAAATTCAATCTGGGTGCTGGGGGTAAGGTCTGTATGTGTAATCTGTGTGCTGGGGTAAGTCCTGTAAATACAATCTGGGTGTTGGGAGCAAGTCCTGTAAATACAATCTGGGTGCCGGGGGTAAGGTCTGTATGTGTAATCTGGGTGCTGGGAGTAAGTCCTGTAAATACAATCTGGGTGATGGTGGTAAGGTCTGTATGTGCAATCTGGGTGCTGGGGGTAAGGTCTGTATGTGTAATCTGGGTGTAAGGTCTGTATGTGCAATCTGGGTGCTGGGGGTAAGGTCTGTATGTGTTATCTGGGGGTAAGGTCTGTATGTGCAATCTGGGTTCTGGGGGTAAGGTCTGTATGTGCAATCTGAGTGCTGGGGGTAAAGTCTGTATGTGCAATCTGGGTGCTGGGGGTAAAGTCTGTATATGTAATCTGGGTGCTGGGAGTAAATCCTGTAAATACAATCTGGGTGCTGGGGGTAAAGTCTGTATGTGTAATCTGGGTGCTGGGGCAAGTTCTGTAAATAAATACACATATGAACACTTCCCTTTGTACTCAATGCATGTTTTTTCAGACTGTTACAATGGCTCTTGAATACATTAAAGCATTTGTGTAGACATATGGCAGTTACTGGAGAGCTGGTTACTACACAACAATCTGTATCCTCTCTGTCTGGAGGATAATAACATTATCAGTGTAACACCTGGAGGAAAACATGTCAATAATGAATCTCACTATTTCCTTTCTTGGAAAATTCCTGTTTAAAGTAGGTGGCATCAAGGTAATGTTTAACTCTATCTCTACCAACTAAAATGCTGTACTCATTGTTATTCTTTATTGCAATGTTTAACAAATGAAAATCATGACTGTCCAGCGAAAAGCAGGACAGTTGGCGGGTATGTAAATGCCCCAGTGCAAAGGCTAGGCAGCTCTCTTCATGAGGCTCTGATCAATAGAATAAGATAGAAAGCATACGGGTCAGGTATACTCTATATGCTGGCCTTCCATGCAGACCCCTGGGGCATGCACCTGTGTGACAGGGGAACCCTCTGCTGTCCCCAGTTTCCCAGCCTCTGCATTAAATAATGGTAGAGACGATATTATAAAGGCCAATGAAATGATAAAAAGCATGTAAAAATTTTGTTTTGTGGCCAATTTTAAGTCTACGGTGGCACTAGCATGGCTGGTATGCAGTGGTGTATCTGCCCTAGGCAGACAAAATTCGGGCACCCCCCCCACCCACGTTTCACACCTACGACATGCCTTATCACCCACGTTGCACATCCACGACATGCCCCATCACCCCATTACATGCAAAACCTTTTTGTGCTTTAACACCCTCTGGCAAAGTGCCGCCCTAGGCGAGTGCCGCACTAGGCGAGTGCCGCACTAGGCGAGTGCCTTGTTTGCCTTGCGGAAGATACACTTTTGCTGGTATGTCCAACCACTGCTTTATCTGTCTGTCTATGTGTCTCGTCTGTCTATCAATGCCTGTACTTTATCTGTCATGTTTGTTTGTGTTTTATCTCTGCTGATCTGGGATCAAGTTGCGCCATGGGCCACTCAATTGCCACTCCCCGCCTCCCCCGCCTCCAGGCAAAAATTGCCAGCCCTCCCCATGTCTGGGAGCCAGGTCAGAATTGATAAATAAATATTAGAATTGATAATGCTGCTGCCCGGTAATGTTTAAAATAAGCTCTGGTGAAAGGGACGGCTGTCATGTTCAAAGACAAAAACTTTAATTCAAAACCATACAATTCATACAGTCAGCTGTTTTAGTCTTCAAAACCTAAGGCCAAAGTAGTGGAAAAATCTGGAGAGAATTTTTCCAACTCGGCTACTTTGGCCTAAAGTTTGAAATTCCCATCTCGATTCCCTGCAGTTCTCTCTTTATTGAGTAGAATTTAAGCTCTCCCATTTGTGGTTGATTCGCCACAATATTATCCCTTTTATAATTCTATTAATCAAGCCTTCTATGTTGTAATCATGGCTCGCGGCCAGGAGGTGGCAGTGTTCTCTGTCTCATGTTCCTGTTTTGTGAATGCAGCCCTTTTCTAAGGTCTCAGAGGTAGTACACCATGATTATATTAAATATTAGAAATGTAATCAAAATAAAAAATGTGTTCTTTTAGACACGAATAAACAGCTGAAATACAATGCTGCTGACGCACAGCACATGGGCAGTAGCAATGACCCAAAGTTGACTGGGTAGGAAAAAAAAAACAAAAAAAAAAACAAAACAGGACTGTCCTGGAAAATCCGTGACTGTTGGCAGCTATGACTTGAAATGGGCATCTAAAAGATTTTTTGTGAACTTCTAGCGATAGTTTCCCTTTATAGCTCTCCCTGATCCTCGGAAATCTGTTCCCTGCAATCTGTTATCCAAAACCATGCACTTTTGCAGTGATCTCACTACCCCTGCTGCAATACACCTACACTCCCCCACACGTTCTGCTATCCCCAGCTGTGACACAGATAGATTACATCACTTGGTGATTTCTTTTTTTTTTTTTTTTTTTGCCTGTGACTGTACATCTGGCGGACTAACCATTTCCACGTGGTTGGTAACCGAGGACGGAAGGAGGCAGCAGAAGTGATGTTTAGGGAAAGAAATACAACAGCCCCCAATGTTCTCAAACTCTTCATGATATTCTATTAAATCAACCTCCACAAACCCAGAGTGGGTTAGATTCAGGAAAGGTTAAAGCATCTTAACATGTATAGCTTGGAGGAAAGACGTAACAGGGGGGATATGATAGAAACATTTAAATACATAAAGGGAATCAACACAGTAAAGGAAGAGAGTATATTTAAAATAAGAAAAACTACCACAACTAGAGGACATAGTCTGAAATTAGAGGGACAATGATTTAAAAGTAATATCAGCAAGCATTGCTTTACTGAGAGGGTAGTGGATGTATGGAATAGCCTTCCAGCAGAAGTGGTAGAGGTTCACACAGTCAAGGATTTTAAGCATGCGTGGGATAGACACAAGGCTATCCTAGCTATAAGACCGGGAACGGGGGACTAATAAAAGTACTCAAAAACAATTGGGCAGACTAGATGGACCGAATGGTTCTTATCTGCCGACACATTCTATGTGTCTATGTTTCTATGTTTCATCTCCTGATACAAAAAATCAAGGTACAGCAGGATTGAAACTAAAATGTGTTGCTACAAAGAATATATGTCATGGATCAGCTGCCTTAAAAGGGACCGTGTCTTCTAAACACTGCTTATACTGTGACTGTAGAGAATAAAAAAAAAACGAAAAAAAAATTGTGTGTGCAGAATTGTAAGAAAATACATCAATTAAGAGAAATAATTGTTTTTGTTACTTCAGCCGCTAATGTAGAAACGAGGGTCTGTCTCTGCGCTAGCAGTGAGTGACCACGCTCCATGCTGACCCCAATCGGGGAGCAGGGACGAGCCAACACTCTGATTGGCTGTGCACGCCCTGACACTATCTCCCTTACTGGCTCTTCCTCAGGTCTAAGATACAGGTCGGGTTTACTTAGGAAAATGGGACACTAAACTTTACTTGTCCTTTAAGTGTGCCTGCAGTGTCCCCTGTTGATGACACCACCTGGTGGCTTGAAATGCAAATGACACATTTCCCACATGATTTAGTTCATTTGCATATCAAGTCACAGATGATGTCATAAACAGGAGACACCAGATTCACATGTGCAACACATTTTTTTTTTTTCAAACAAAACTGCATACTTCCCAACGTCTGCCCTGGGCGTGTCAGGACTCCGTGGGCAGTGTTTGGGAGGTCATGGGTCAGTGCTACTGCTGTCAATCACTCTGAGGGTACAGCTGTGCATGTATAGTACGCTTTCTCCAGTGTCCCAGACACAACTGGGAATCAAATGAGGATAGGGTTGCCACCTGGCCGGTATTTTACCGGCAGGCCGGTAAAAAATTGTCATCAGGCCAATGTTAAGTCTATGGAGACAGTACCAAGGCCGGGATTTTTTTTTTTGTTTTTTGAAGAAAAGGTGGCAACCCTAGATGAGGACCATGGGATTCAGGACTGGTGGTATGGTACTGTACAATCACAAACTATTCAGTGTATTTCCAACCCAGTGCATGTTATCGCTATTTTTCTTTTTGGAACCATTTTGTCTTCGTCTGTTTCAGTCGATTCTGTTTTCTGTTCCCCTGGGTTGGATGGAATTTCCTGCCGTGCGTATATGAAACCAGATGTCGTAATGAACAAGACCAGCGAGATCCGCGTCCAACCGTCTGAAATTTTTTTCCCCAGTCGTCAGCGTAGGGATCAAACACAAACAAAAAAACGCTCTTACTTAAAGGGAAAGTTAAAATTTCATGTGTTGTAGAGGATAAGTGTGGGACCCTCAAGCAGGGGAGGGCTAGCAACTTTTGGGGAAAAAAAACAAACAAACAATCTAGTGACCCGTTATCATCTGAGATATACACAAATAGACAGGGAGATATGGAGAGACAGACAGAGCAGTGGTTGTGCCTGAATGGCCTGCATCTACCTAAGATCTCAAAATGCATAGGGGGGAGAGATGCTTTGAAGGTGAGACGCGGAGTCTCCTCTCACACAAGTGCATGTCTTTGGGGTCTGCGTATGGAGCATAACTTACCTTGATGCTTTCTATATCAATTGAGAGCCTCATCTGAGGAAGACTACTGTCTACGCACCGAAGGATTTAGAAAATGACAGTAATGCTGCACTAGCCAATTGAATCAGGATAGAGAGCAGCTGGGGCATATTGCCCCTTTGTCAGCATTCCCCATGCCCTCAAGGTGGATCTGGTTTTGGATACTTGCAATTGATTTCTGTTTTTTTTTTTGCATTACCTAGTGCAGTGATGGCTAACCTTGGCAGTGCAGAAATTTGGAAACGGAATATTCAATGATGCTTAATCACGAGGCTGTGTGAGCATCATGGGATATGCAGCTTACCTAGCACCTGGCAGTGCCAAGGTTAGCCATCACCACCCTTTTTCAATTCCTACCTGCCAGTTTTTTTAAATGCCCAAGGGGAGGTTGTGGAAGAATGTTTAAAGAATGAAACATGTTGAATGTTTTCAGCTTTAACCAAAATAAAGCAAATGTTATTTTTAAATATATATTTTTTTCAATTTAATATTTGATTTGACTCCGGCCATTTATAACAATCTTAATCCTATACTCCTCAGAGACAACCCGACCCAGTGTAGCTATACAGATTCAGTTGTTTCTTATGTTATTATCCTTTTCAACGAGGGGGTAATTACTGAAGAGGGCCACATGATCGGGGGGGGGGGGCGTATCTTGGGAGGTCAAGAGACAGCAGAGAATGAGATCGTTCCTGCAGGATTAAAGTACTGTTAACCATGGTGTACAGATCCAGGTGCGGAGAATGGACCGCACAGGTACCAGGAAAAACTCTAAGAACCAGAGCGGAGTGCTTAGCCCTCCAACTACCTTTACCCAGAGATTGAGCACCAGGATGGAGGTAACCTCCGAGAAATCCTAATAGTCACGTGGAACAGACATGAGAATGGTCACAAAGGAGGCCAAGGTCATAGCACAAGGGAAAACGAACATACAAACAGAAAAATAACAACTCTAAGGAGGTGTGCAGAATGACCAGAAAACATAAAAATCATTATATTAATTCAAAATCTAACGATAAGCCCCACTCTCTATCATTCAGGGAGAGTACAAGCTGGGTCAGGAGGACAGAATAAACAAAAATACAAAGTCATGTCACAACAGGTTGCACACTCTGCATCAGGATACAGAAGACCATCCAAGGGCAAAGCTGAACTGCAAATGACTTAAATATCAGGAATATAGCATCAGTGGCAAATGAGGCCATGTGTACAGTACCAGGTGATGACTAGTTAGGTAACTGCACAGGTAGAGGAAAAGCACAGCCTGGTGGTCACACATGGCACTGCAGGAAGGCTACCAGACCCACAAGCTGAGAACCATGAGTTTGAATCCTACCACTGGTGGACATCTGTGGAACTGTAACAGGTGCCAAATTCTGCTGTCCCACCGAATTCTACCTCTGTCCTGAAAAATGGGACAGAATTAATCTGAGACTGCCCCGCAGACGGTTGGGAGGCATGGAATTGCATTTGTGTATTGGAGTACAATAAATTTTCATTAATTACAGCGATGGCGTCATAGACTTAAAGGGACAGTATCATCTAAACAATTTTTTTTTACTGTGAATGTAGAGAATAAAAAATGATCTATACATTGTGCTGGTAACATTGCAAGCAAATATCTAAAATAAGGAGAAAAATGTCTTTAAATGTGTCTGTGGAGTCTCCTGCTTATGACATCACCTGTGGCTAGGGTTGCCACCTGGTCGGTATTTTACCGACAGGCCGGTAAAAAAATTGGCATCATGCCAATGTTAAGTCTATGGAAGCATTAGCAAGGCCGGTATTTTTTTATTTTTTTTTAAAGAAAAGGTGGCAACCCTACCTGTGGCCTGATATGCAAATTAACTGCTTTTCAATGGGAAACGTGTAATATGCATATCAAGCCACAGGTGATGTCATAAGCAAGAGACTCCACTGACACATTTAAAACACGTCTGTCTCCTAGTTTAGGCTTTTACTTGAAATTCTGCTAAAACAATTTATAGATAATTTTTTAAATAATTTTATATTCTCTACGTTCACAGTAAAATTCAATGTTTAGGTGATACAGTCCCCTTAACACCAAAAACATGTTTAGTTTTGTAGCAGCAATACTAAAGCAGCCAAAAATAGAGTTTCAATCAACTTTATTCAAACAAAATGACACATTCATAGGGCTAATGAGAATATGGTTGGTCAAGTCAGTTAGGCCGCACTTGTCAGATGCGCCACAAGATGGATGCCCTTGTATTAAAACACACGTGTGACCAAATAGAAAAACTCACAGTTCCTGTTTAATTGCTATGTCATTCTGAAATTATCATTTTTTTGACACAAAATAAATGGTAAACATGCAAACTAGACTATCGGTTGGGTCACGGTTATTATGGCACCAGGACTGCTCCAGCCAATTCGATCCTGTTGGCAGGCAGAGAAAAAGTTCACAGAACAGTGAATATCGATCAGCTGAGGAAGACAGAGAGATAGAAAAGTGAAACTTTCGTGTATTTTCACAAACTCTAGGTTGCCAGGCAATGCCATAGCAACCAATGGGAAAAATTGATAAAACACTAACAGAAAAAAATAGAACAAAGTAAACACACGGTACATTATTATAATTATTATTTTTAAGGACAGTTTTGTTATCTGTGAAATAAAGGTGTATAATGTTCATTAGCACACAGAAACACCGCCAGAACACCTCACCGCTCCATATATTGGGAACAACTTTTAAATATAGAGGGGTCGCATACCATGTAGAACCCTAGGTTGGGGGGATAGACCCTATTACTTTCATGAGGTAATTCAATAAAGCCTATGGTCTTTTTAGCCAAAATAGGGGCCACACAAAAACCTTTGAGGGTCACAACTGTATCACACAAACTGTGAATGTTTTTACTGTGAATGTAGAGCATAAAGAATGATTGGAAATGATCTATATATTGTGTGAGCAAAATTGCAAGCAAATGCCTGAATTAGGAGAAAAATGTGTTTTAAATGTGTCTGTGGAGTCTCCTGCTTATGACATCACCTGTGGCACAGTATGCAAATCACAAATTTCCCACTGAAAATCAGTTCATTTGCATGCCGTGCCACAAGTGATGTCAAACGCAGGAGACTTCACAGACTTATTTAAAACCCATTTTTCTCCCAATTTAGTCATGTGCTTGCAATTCTGACAACACGATGTATAGATCATTTTCAATCATTTTTTTTATGCTCTGCATGCACAGTATTTGTAAAATCAATGTTCATGTGATCCAATATACTGGAGGTCCACTATAAAATGGTACCTTGTCCCTACATGAATGTGCCGATATCAGACCAGTTCTGACTGCTGGTGCTGTGGTAGGGCAATAGGCTCCGCTTCACAAATATGGTGAAAATTTCACTACAAATGTTTCTATTTCATATTGACCTACCTCGCTGCCAAGACAGACAGAAATGTCTGATAATCCAGATATTTATGGCTATTAAAATCATCATGGCCAGAAATATTGGCCCTCTGAATTGGTCAGAGATTATATCCCAACATTAACACTCAATATCGAATGGAGGCTTCTTCTCACCTGGAAAGAACCTCACTAGATATATATCATAACATTTGGTCCCCACGGGTCGAAAGATCAGACTAGACGAAGGTCCCTCGTTGGGTTGCATTAAATAGCTAGCAACTGCAGTATACACATAGGGTTGCCACCTGGCCGGTATTTTACCGGCAGGCCGGTAAAAACTTGGCGTCAGGCCAATGTTAAGTCTATGGAGAAAGTACCAAGGCCGGTATTTTTTTGAAGAAAAGGTGGCAACCCTATATACACACCTATGGAAAAATTACCACTAAGGGATTTGAGAAACAACTTTGATACTGCCTTATAATCCCTCCCTTGCGGGATCTATTGTGTATATTTTTAAGAGTATTGTAACATCTTCTTATTTTTATATTGTAACTGCTGACACAAAAAATAATAAACGATGATAAACTAAAATACAAAAATACCAAATCAATAAATACATAAATAAAATAAAAATGCCAGGGCTTTGGTCCACAAAATTGAGTTCTCCGGTGTCAGGCACACTGGAGACTGGTTACTGCCGATGCGTAGCGCTGGCAGTAACATGCGTGGTAATGGCGACACTCGATCTCCCAAACTCTACCCCTTGACGTCCCAGTTTGTCGGTGGGCGAGAGTTGCGCAGTATGAAATACTGTCCGTGCTGTTACTGCTGTTAACTTCGTAGACTTAACACTGGACCTAGGTCAATTTTATTACCAGCCTGCCGGTTAATACAGGCTGGGTGGGAAATTTTAAAGATAACCCTACCTTTGAACTGAGGGTAAAACCACCAGACACCACAGAAGCAGGAGAGAAGTATGGTAATATATAGAAGGCTTTAACCTCTGCAAATAATATATATATATATTTTTTTTTTAATATAGGGTGGGCTATGTTAATCCTAATTATTTCTATTACATGTACATTAATATATAGATGTATTCATTTATGAGTTAATATATTATTTATAACTGAGATTCTAAACGCTCATTTAAATATGTATTTAACAGTGTGCACAATCAGTCAGGAATAAATATCTAATTGCTTACTATTTAATTTGCATAATTGCTCTAGAAGCTAAAGATAACTATTTTTTTTTATTGCTCAACTATATGCCTTTGTTGGCGAGCTCCTGGTAGTCTCAACGCTAATGCATGCAACAATACATGTTGCTGATCATTTTGAGCAGTTATTCTGCAGGCAGACATATTAGAGTTATAGTCTTTCTGTCGTTGCATTCCAACATTCTAAATTAGAACTCTGCTTGCAGCCAATCCAAAGTCATCGGTACCAGGATACTACTGGTACAGTCCTTCTAGACAGACCAAACTGCTTTCCCTAACTATATCAAGGGAATGTTTGATCTGAAGCATTGTTCTTTTACGGACTGCAGATCTTGAACTGATCAATAGCCAGGGTTGCGTCTTATAGATCGCCTGCCAAGATGTGTAAGCACTTGTGGCCAATGTGCAGCACTAGCTGCTGACTAACCAACTATACACCGAGCTGAGGGCTGCACAGAGACGCTGGGGACTAATATGGCACAGAGAGGCTGTTTGGGGGCAAAGATGATCCAGATAGGCTGTTTGGGGGGGCTACAATGGCACAGAGAGGTGGTTTGTTGGGATAATATGGCACAGAGTAGTTGATTGAGGGGTTACAATGGCATGAGAAGCTGTTTGGGGGTTAAGAAGGCAGAGAGAGGCTGTTTGGGGACTAAGATGGTGCAGAAAGGCTGTTTGGGGACATGTTAGGGGGCAGGGCAATTTTTGCACTGGATGCCTGTGGTTCATAGTTACGCCTCTGGTTGTGTCCCCGATTTGGGACACCATCTTGTGACCCAATATGCAAATAATGGAAAAATAGGGAATGTATAATTTGCATATTGGACCTCAAGTTGATGTCATAACCAGACACATTTAAAACATCGTTCTCTTAATGTATGCATTTGCATGCAATTCTGATAAAACAATGTATAGATCTTTTTTTTTTTTTTTTTAAATTCTGTTTATTTGCCTAGTGCCAACAGACCAAAAACCGGGCTCCTTCTATATGCCCCCCCAAAATACACAAAGAATTTCCCCATAATTTCAGAAACTGAAAAAGTGCACAGAAAATATATTTGAAATCCCTGTTAAAGGAAATACCCGTTGACCTCCAAGTTAAGGGGTGATTTACAAACCACACAGGGTCCTGTGCAAGATCTCCAGGGAAATACAAACAATTATACACAAAGATGAAAGACTCTGGCCAATACTCCCACTTCCCCCACTACTCTCATTCATGAAGCCTCCAAACCTCAAACACCCTACACAGAGACACAATAAATGGTACTTCTCCCTGCCTACAAAAGAGATCCACAGCACAGATAAAATACCAATACCAGAATCATTTGCACCACAGAATCAATGGCTGCTATACAAATTGTCCAACGTAGTATACCTCATCATGTGTGCGAAATGCCCAACAGCAATGTATGTGGGAGAAACAGGCCAATCATTGCACAAACAGCTTAATTCCCAACAGACAATCAATCAGAAAAACAAACAAACACACCTGTTGGAGAACATATCTGTCAGGCTAGACACAGCATCCAGGATGTGACACGTTTGGTACCCCGCAGGGAGAAAAGATATGGGAGGTCAAATGGATATGTCAGTTCAATGCCTTAGACTTAGAGGGACTGTATCAGTTTATTGTGAATGGAGAGAATAAAAAAAATATTGAAAATGATCTATACACTCTGTTAGCTGAATTGCAAGCAAATGCCTAAATTAGGGGAAATTGTGTCTGTGGAGTCTGCTACTTATGACATCACCTGTAGCTAATGCAAATTAACTGCTTTTTTCAGTGGTAAATGTGTAATTTGTATTGTCATTCACAGGAGACACATCGGACACATTTAAAATCCATATTTTGCCTAATTTTGTCTTTTTCTTGCAGTTTTGCTAACACAATGTATAGGTCATTTTCAATCATTTTTTATTCTCTACATTTACAGTAAAAAAAATGTTTTAGTGAAACAATCTCTTTTGATTATTGACCTTAATAGAGACAGTGAATTTATGTATAATCTTTCAAAGTGCTAATCTGGGTGCCGGGGCAAGTCCTGAGTGCAAATCTGGGTGCTGGGGCAAGTCCTGAGTGCAAATCTGGGTGCTGGGGCAAGTTCTGAGTGCAAAGTGGCTGCTGGGGTAAGGCCTGAGTGCAGAGTGGATGCAGGGATAAGTCCTGTGAGTGCAAAAGTGGGTGCTGGTGTAAGTTCTGTGAGTGCATAGTTGGTGCTGGGGTAGTTCCCATGAGTGTGCAGTCTGGGTGCTGGGGTATGTTCTGGGTGCGAAAGAATGAAATAAAAACAGGGAATGCATTTTTTCAAAAACAAATTTTATTATCTGCTAACTGAACCTTACCCCCACTATGGGGAGGTAAAATAAGAACCCTGGCAATCAAGAAGTTAAAAGAATGGGTGTATGGATCAACACAGTTGTCCCTCACAAAAACCTCCGCCTGTGTTTTAATTCCACCATGTCCCTCCCCCTGCCCTCCATCCACGTCTCTACCTGTCCTTCATCCCCTCTGTGTCTCATTCCTGCTCATAGTTAGGAATAATTATAGTCTGCAAAGGTCACTGCCAACTCCTGGGGTGCTGCTGGCATGTTACATGCTCACAGCATCCCCATCTCTGCCAAGCCTTTAACCCCGGAATCCTTACTGCAGAGAATATGATCCACAGGGGCTGTGCACCAGGGGGTATTGCATTCTGAGTCATAGAGCGCAGTGCTTGGGCTGTGGAGTAAGATAAGTGATGTTCTGTTTGCACAGACCCAGCATATGCAATGCTAATACCTTTTTAAAGGGCTGTTAAAGGGGAAGTAACGCTAATTATTTAAACCTACACTATAAATCTTGTAGAGAATTTGCTGTTGAAAACCTTCAAGATATTCCCACTGGAGGGAAATGGTTCAATCAATAAGTTATTAAAGCAGACCGCAGTATATAATCTACAGGCTTTCGGGTTTTTTTTTTTTGAGGGGGTGTAAGAATATGATTAAAGGGACACTACACTTTACAGGGGCTCACTGGGAAAAAAACTGTAAATACTATGACTGTAGAGAAAAATGTAAATGATCTATACATTGTGTTAGTAAAATTCCAAGCTGATAGATCATTATTTTCTTTTCTTCATTCCCAGTGTAAATGTTTTGGCGAAACAGTGTCCCTTTAAAAATAACTGTACTCAAAACGCGAATACCTTTTTGCGTGCAAAAGTATGGGCTTCATTCATGAAAGAAGTGACTGCAGGGAATGAGAAGAAGATTTCAACTGTTAGGCCAAAATAGAAGCTTTAGAAGTATGGCCGAATGGGATAATTTTGTCCAACTCGGCTACTTTGGCCTTAAGTTTGTAATTCACTACTCAATAGCCTGCAATTTTGTCTTTCATGAATAATGGCGGATATTTGCTCTACGCTACCGTGTGTTCATCGCTGAACAAGTACTTAACAAATACGAGTAAATTGTGAATAAATATGGGAATATTTGGAGGGAAAAAACAGCATCTTTGCAGTGTTTTATTTGTCACAAGCAAAAGAATAATTATTTTGACTAAAAACACTGGCAAAATTATCAGGAAATTCTATGCACTCCGTGTGCTATCTGCAAGCTGTTACCATGTCCAGGGTTCAAAACTGTATTTTGAAGTACAGCATATTTTATGTTTATAAAAGTTTGTGGTCTGCATAAAGGTAATAAATAAATAAATAATGGCAACAAAAAAAAATCAAAGTGAACAATTGTGATAATAATAAAAAAAAAAAAAAAAGTCTTTATGACCTGAATGTGTGTCTACCCATAATGCATTTCATGCACTGTCAAAAGAGGTCTGATGAGAGAGATAAGCGGATTGGTTGGGAAGAGGACAGAAAGGTGGTGGGAGGGAAGAAATAAAAAAAAAAAAGGGGCTTGTGCTTACAGAGGGCGGGTAAAGTGTACATTAGAAATCTCCTTCAACTTGTAATTAATTATAATAACAAAGTGTTTAACCAGTCAAAGTACATACAGGTATTCTCTGGTTTCCCAGTACATCCTGGCAATGTTACTCTTTCCCAACATCCAGGAGATGTTACTATTACCCAATTTAATGGTACTCATTTTATCTACTCTAGAAGGATGAAGGGTTGAGAAACCCTGCCAGGAATTGAACCTGTAGGGATTAAACATATTCTATTGATGCTGCATTAGCCCACTGAGCTATCACACCACCTGCCCGTAATTCAATTAACATTGATCAGGTGGGGGATTTATAAAGGTGACTCTCTCACTGATAACTCTAGACAGAAGTCAGGGGTTTGTGCTACCTGCACCGGTCCTGAGGTTCCTGGGTGGCTCCACCGCTGTTTGTACAATTTCAGGAGTCCAAGAAGGTGCCGGGACTATATTAAAACAAACGCCATCGCTGTTATAAATACTATCACTTGGACTGCACCTTTTTATTATCTATTGCGACACTTGCATGGACCCCTCCATTACTGAACTTCGGAGGACACGAATACCGAAGAATATTTGGACCGAGACAGAGCCAAAACCAAGGACTTTCCCTCGAGGTCTAAGTTGCTTGGCAGCTATGTGTTTCGTTCATATCTACCATCCTACGGATATATATATATATATATATATATACCATAATGCCCAGTCGTCTTGATCCTCGGCTGCAGGAATGGCTAACATTTTCCAGGTTCTAGAACCTGCCCCAGGTTCTAGAACATTTTCCCCGCTCTAGAAAACTTTCCCCCTGACACCACCAAGCAGGCCTTTAACCCACTCAGCACCAGGAGTAAGACCTGGCAGGCCCCTCTGGTGCGTAAAGTGTTAAAGAGACATTTAAGAGATGCGTGGAGCAGCTTTCTCCCAGTCTCTGTTGCTGTCAGCGTGTGGGTGGGTGTATTTTTTTTTTCTCCTCTCTCACACCCCTCGGTTCCCCCCCCTTTCTTTCTGCAATCATGTGGGAGTTGGCACATTGTACAGTGTGAGTTCTGTGCCTTCTCCTAGAGATTAGTAGCCTAATGATTAAACGATATTGGGTGACAATAACACTGAGATCCAATGAATAGAAAGACTCTTAAAAGGAAACAATTATAATGTAAGAAAGATGGGGGCCGGTGGGGTATCTGTCTGACTCTAAAAATACCTCCTGATTATTATATCATTTCTTAAGATTATCAAAACACACAACGATTGGGGACCATCTCATACATGCCGTCAGTCCCGCATTTGCGGGGTTAGTCCTGGTTTTTGGATCACTGAAATTTGGCCTTGTGCATGGTGGAGAGTTTCAAAAGAATTGAGACATTTATTTCGATTTTTAAATTAAGAATACACAAAACTGTTGCCCCGCAGGCCTGGTTCAGGCCCCTCGCTTATCTCGGGAAGCACAGTGACCACGCAAGGAGTGGTCCACGCCTTTGCAGCATCCCCATATCCGCCAACCTCTGTTGCAGGATGTGGCATAGCCTAAAGTGGGTGGAGTCGTGTGATGTCACTCAATGTTGCATGATCCTACAAATCTACCACAGTACACATACCGGGTGTCTGGAGCCCATTTCTTCTCATTTAGTCTGTATTATACACAGTTTAAACAGGGAGTGTCTCATCAAATTCTGGACTGCTGGCAACTATGCGTCCCAGATGGGAGGCGAAACAAAGGATTTGACTGCAGAGTACAATCCGGCAGCCCATACCTGACCACCATATAACTGGTGTGGCTTTAAGGCCTTGGCTTTTCCCGATTAACCCACTATTCAGAAGTTGGTGGCGTTGCCAGTCTGTGATCAAGCCAGTTTACGTGAAGCGCGTGAGACGCTAGATTTATTGTTTGTTTTTTTTCTACAATAAAGTAGTTTAATTTTAGAATAGCGCTGGACTTTTTTTTCTCTACTCTTTGTGCAGCCACTGTGTGCGCTTGTATCTTCTAGCCCTAATTCTGGGTGTTTGTACCTGCGCGGCGGAAACAGCAGCACAGTGAGCTTCTCTACCACTACGAAGAGGAGGGCACACCTGATTAGTCTGGACTCTAATTTGTATCAGTCATTAGATTGTAAGCTCTGTGGGCATAGCTTCACATTTCTCGATATTGAATACTTTATACTAAACTGTAAGGTCATCAGAGGCAGCTAGTGCGGGTAAGTGTAAGCTCTGCTGGCAAGGACTCTTTCCAGCATCGCTTGGTGGGAGGACAATCCAGAAGCTCAAGAAATAGCCATGGATAAAGTGGACTTGACGAGCAGGTATCCATCTGAGAACCAGCTTGAACCCTATCTCATCAACTCTGTCTCCAACATCCCACAATCTGGGTGGCTGAGCTGCTTCGCAGTCTATGGGATCTCTCACATATAAAGAGCGTTGGTGTTTATCTATCTCACGAGGGGACAGTCACAAGATGCTGAATCATGATGCTGTCCAAGAGAAATCTGCTTCGGTGGTTACTTGGATTTGATCTGAAGACGGTTCACTGAGACTTTTGCTCATGTTGTTGATGCTGCTAGAATTGGTTTCTGTCCAGCTATAGGCCGCTCGCTGGCGTGCTCCAGCGAATATTTCCCTTATGTTTCTTTCGCAGTGGGCCCAAGATGCGTGTCTGGTGGGAGCAATCGGAAAATGTGCCACAGTCCATGCTTATTTCTGTTCTTTCATCCTGGAGGACACTCTTTGTCTCCACCAAGGTGGAAGTCGAAGAGAACATTGGGCTTCTTTGGCCTATCATTCCACCTAGATGTTTTCCTTCAGCGGGGCAGGGTGATCAAGGATCTATAAATTCTTCTTCTATTTATAGATATCCCTCTTTATTTCTCATTAGAAAGCAGATGGATGAAGCGTCTCAAGTGTGATTGCCCGCGAACAAGGGTCAACCAGAAAACCCTTTGGTGTCAGGGTTCTCCAGGATCCACTATATAATTTACGAAAACAAAAGATTAGTCACTTAGTGAAGGAGAAATTGCCGTATGAGATCCCCTCCTGGCCATTAAAGATGTCGCCCCTCAGTCGAAATCGATGAGGAAAAAGACACTATTGGAAGAACAAGAAAATGAAGGTCCCAGCAATTCAGGCACTGACTATTTGGCCTCTTTGGAAGTGTGTTAGTTGCCTCATGTTGCTGTGAAAACTGACATATGAACAATACATAGACGCATAAGCGCTGATACCTCTATGTAACTTAGTTACTTCGATATCACCACTTAATATTTTTGATTTATGCTGATTTAGAGGTTTACTTTTTGTGCATTCCTTTCTACATATTGATCAACACACTATGACTTCTTTTGCTGTTCTGCATTTTTCAATGTGATCTAGCTATTCCTTAGTAGCAAATCCTTCTGGGTGTTTCTGATATTTTGTCCACCCTCTGAACGCTACATGTAATGGTTCAAGCAGTCCCATTTGTTATTTGAACATGGTTAGTGTACCCGTGAGTGTGCAGAGCATGGCAGTATACATCCAGGCTCTTACTGGCCTTTAACCAGGTTCTTTCTGGACTGCATGTAGACTCAATGTCCTTCTGCCATCCCACCTGCATCCTTTTCTCCAGGACTGTACACCTTGAGGAAACCTTTTTTATTGTGAAACGCGTTGTATGGATCTCTCCTGCTTTAGGATGAACTTGCTGAATGTCGCTTATACAGAGACGGCACTAGAGGGCCTTATATTATATTTACCCTTCCTATGTATATTCTTGTACAACGAGGACTACTCCTAACACCTATTTTTCTGGTGTATATTTCCAGTGCACTTGGTCTATTTTCTCTCCTGTATTGTTGTTCCTGGCGTTCTGCTATCACTGGCTGACCGTGAAAATCTGGTACCCATACTGTCTGCCGGTGAATGGCCATATAAACCCCCTGGTTCTCTGCTGTGGCTTTGGACCCTCTGATTCCTGCCCTGACCATGCTACAAATCCTTGCATCTAGACAGTGTGATTTTACCTCTTTCTGATCCCAAACAACAATCCTGGATCTGCCCCAGTGCTCACTAGTCACTACCACTCAGTAGTGTATCTTCCACAAGGCAAACAAGGCCTAGGGCGGCACTTTGCCAGAGGGCGGCTGTTTGCCAGAGGGTGTTAAAGCATACTTTTGGCGCTCCAAACATTTTCGCTCCCCCACTGTTCAGCAGGCTTTAGCTCCTTCCAATTAATCGGGGTGATGGGTGCATGTAATGGACGTGGTGGGGGTATGTAATGAGGGTGATGGTGGCATGTAATGGGGGTGATGGGGCATTTAGTGTGTAATCAATGTGTAATGGGGTGATTGGACATTTAATGTGTGTGCAATGTGGGTGATGGGACATGTAATGGGGTGATGGGGCATGTCGTAGGTGCGCAACGTGGGTGGGGGGGGGGGGTGCCCGAATTTTGTCTGCCTAGGGCAGCACAAAACCAAGATACACCACTGCTACCACTACCACTTGTACCCATCATGTTCACTCTTTCTAATGGCCATGCTCTTCCTTGAAGCTTTACACTAACACACAAGTGCCACTAACAGGCTACAGCTCACCCAACCCCAGAACCATCTCTGTGCATCACTCTGTATCTCTGTGTATACCAATATATACACATCATGGTGTGAGGGGCACACATGTCTCATATTGGGGTATGTTGTAGGGGCAGCTTTCGTATTGGCGTTAGAGACCAGGATGGCTAACCTTGGCACTGTAGATGTTTGGGAACAAAACTGCCTGTCAGCTTTATGATTGACTGAGAATTATGGGATATGTAGTTCCCACCACATTGCCAATGCTAAGATTAGACATAGGAGTTATCTACCCTTTTTCTGGTGAAAGACTTTCCTGCAGGAGCCCATGACTCTACCAAGTATTACTTATAAGTAGCGACACAACTGTACAGGCCGACCAGCATGTAACAGTAATAATTTCCCTGTCAAATCCAATAAACCATGCTTTAATTTGATGTATTGTTATACATATATATATTTTTTTTTTTGTGTGTGTCCAAATGATCGCCCCCTTAGGATGTAAATAAAATGGTACATTTTCTGCTGATTATCACATGAATGGGACTGGAATACAGACTGTAACCTACCCTGCCTTTAATTGTTTGTTGCTGGAAGCTTTAGTAACGTAAGTGAAATTAATGCAGCTGTCTTGTCTCATCAGCATCTACAACCATGTTTGGTCTCCAAAGGATCAGATTTTTTCATCGTATAATAAGGTGGGGAGAGGAAACCTCTCAGCTGGGCCCGGACTGTGCAAACTGAAAACTACAATTGGCTTATCTCTCCCCAGACATTCAGTATTACCATACCACCAAAAAATACCTTCATTATGTGAACACTTGGTAACATTTTTCAGTAAAGCCTTCATAGTTTCGTTTTTTTTTTTTTTGGAAAAGGCAGATATATTCTGTAGTGATGTTTAAACATGTAACTGTGAATGCCCAGTTATTAGAGTTGAGCGGACACCTGGATGTTCGGGTTCGGCAGCTTCGGCCGAACTTCGAAAAAATGTCCGGGTCCGTGCTCAAACTTGACCCCGAACCCCATTGAAGTCAATGGGGACACAAACTTTTGGCCACCAAAATGCCTCTAAAAAAAAGTCCTGGAAAGGGCTAGAGGGCTGCAAAAGGAAGTAAAATGTGGGTAAGAGTGTCCCCATTCATTCGAATAGGTCAACTGATTTTGGTTTATAGAATAGCAATAGCATTACATGTATTACATAAACCGAAAGTCTATAAACCGAATCTCTTTCGGTTTATGTAATACATGTAATGTTATTCCTATTCAATAAACCAAAATAGAGTCCCTATTCTTATTCTAATGTAATCGCCGAACCCCGAACTCCAACCCGAACATACAGTGAAATGTCCGTGTTCGGGTCCGGGGTCCAACAACTGTAATGTTCGGTACGAACCTTAACAGTGCGGTTCGGGTTTGCTCAACACTACCAGTTATATCTTCTTGTGGGTCAAATATTCCTGTCCCTCTTTTGTATCTTGGTGACCTCATTTCTAGGACAGTGCTGTTGATGAGCTCAGAACTCCACAGCAATGGAGTAATGTGCAGTGTGCATCAGTTTATTACAGAGATCCACAGCAATACAACTCACCATAATGTGCGGTGTGCATGAGTTTATTACAGAGATCCACAGCAATACAACTCACCATAATGTGGGGTGTGCATGAGTTTATTACAGAGATCCACAGCAATACAACTCACCATAATGTGCGGTGTGCATCAGTTTATTACAGAGATCCACAGCAATACAACTCACAGTAATGTGGGGTATGCATGAGTTTATTACAGAGCTCCACAGCAATACAACTCACAGTAATGTGGGGTATGCATGAGTTTATTACAGAGATCCACAGCAATACAACTCACTATAATGGGTGGTGTGCATGAGTGTATTACAGAGATCCACAGCAATACAACTCACTATAATGGGTGGTGTGCATGAGTGTATTACAGAGATCCACAGCAATACAACTCACAGTAATGTGCGGTGTGCATGAGTGTATTACAGAGATCCACAGCAATACAACTCACTGTAATGTGCGGTGTGCATGAGTTTATTACAGAGATCCACAGCAATACAACTCACCGTAATGTGGGGTATGCATGAGTGTATTACAGAGATCCACAGCAATACAACTCACAGTAATGTGCGGTGTGCATGAGTTTATTATAGAGATCCACAGCAATACAACTCACAGTAATGTGCAGTGTGCATGAGTTTATTACAGAGCTCCACAGCAATACAACTCACTATAATGGGTGGTGTGCATGAGTGTATTACATAGATCCACAGCAATACAACTCACAGTAATGTGCGGTGTGCATGAGTTTATTATAGAGATCCACAGCAATACAACTCACAGTAATGTGCAGTGTGCATGAGTTTATTACAGAGCTCCACAGCAATACAACTCACCATAATGTGCGGTGTGCATGAGTGTATTACAGAGCTCCACAGCAATACAACTCACCATAATGTGCGGTGTGCATGAGTTTATTACAGAGCTCCACAGCAATACAACTCACAGTAATGTGGGGTGTGCATGAGTTTATTACAGAGCTCCACAGCAATACAACTCACCATAATGTGCGGTGTGCATGAGTGTATTACAGAGCTCCACAGCAATACAACTCACAGTAATGTGCGGTGTGCATGAGTGTATTACAGAGCTCCACAGCAATACAACTCACCATAATGTGCGGTGTGCATGAGTGTATTACAGAGCTCCACAGCAATACAACTCACTGTAATGTGCGGTGTGCATGAGTGTATTACAGAGCTCCACAGCAATACAACTCACTGTAATGTGAGGTGTGCATGAGTTTATTATAGAGATCCACAGCAATACAACTCACAGTAATGTGCAGTGTGCATGAGTGTATTACAGAGATCCACAGCAATACAACTCACAGTAATGTGGGGTGTGCATGAGTTTATTACAGAGATCCACAGCAATACAACTCACAGTGATGTGGGGTATGCATGAGTGTATTACAGAGATCCACAGCAATACAACTCACAGTAATGTGCGGTGTGCATGAGTTTATTACAGAGATCCACAGCAATACAACTCACAGTAATGTGGGGTGTGCATGAGTTTATTACAGAGATCCACAGCAATACAACTCACAGTAATGTGGGGTGTGCATGAGTTTATTACAGAGATCCACAGCAATACAACTCACAGTAATGTGTGGTGTGCATGAGTGTATTACAGAGCTCCACAGCAATACAACTCACCATAATGTGCGGTGTGCATGAGTGTATTACAGAGCTCCACAGCAATACAACTCACTGTAATGTGCGGTGTGCATGAGTTTATTACATTGCTCCACAGCAATACAACTCACAGTAATGTGCGGTTTGCATGAGTGTATTACAGAGATCCACAGCAATACAACTCACTGTAATGTGCGGTGTGCATGAGTTTATTACAGAGCTCCACAGCAATACAACTCACCATAATGTGCGGTGTGCATGAGTGTATTACATAGATCCACAGCAATACAACTCACTGTAATGTGAGGTGTGCATGAGTTTATTACAGAGCTCCACAGCAATACAACTCACCATAATGTGCGGTGTGCATGAGTGTATTACATAGATCCACAGCAATACAACTCACTGTAATGTGAGGTGTGCATGAGTGTATTACAGAGCTCCACAGCAATACAACTCACAGTAATGTGCAGTGTGCATGAGTGTATTACATAGATCCACAGCAATACAACTCACTGTAATGTGCAGTGTGCATGAGTGTATTACAGAGATCCACAGCAATACAACTCACCGTAATGGGTGGTGTGCATGAGTTTATTACAGAGCTCCACAGCAATACAACTCACTATAATGGGTGGTGTGCATGAGTGTATTACAGAGCTCCACAGCAATACAACTCACAGTAATGGGTGGTGTGCATGAGTGTATTACAGAGCTCCACAGCAATACAACTCACCATAATGTGCGGTGTGCATGAGTGTATTACAGAGCTCCACAGCAATACAACTCACTGTAATGTGCGATGTGCATGAGTGTATTACAGAGCTCCATAGCAATACAACTCACCGTAATGTGCGGTGTGCATGAGTTTATTACAGAGATCCACAGCAATACAACTCACAGTAATGTGCAGTGTGCATGAGTGTATTACAGAGCTCCACAGCAATACAACTCACCATAATGTGCGGTGTGCATGAGTTTATTACAGAAATCCACAGCAATACAACTCACAGTAATGTGCAGTGTGCATGAGTGTATTACAGAGCTCCACAGCAATACAACTCACTGTAATGTGCGGTGTGCATGAGTTTATTACAGAGATCCACAGCAATACAACTCACAGTAATGTGCAGTGTGCATCAGTTTATTACAGAGATCCACAGCAATACAACTCACTGTAATGTGCGGTGTGCATGAGTTTATTACAGAGATCCACAGCAATACAACTCACAGTAATGTGCAGTGTGCATGAGTGTATTACAGAGCTCCACAGCAATACAACTCACTGTAATGTGCAGTGTGCATGAGTGTATTACAGAGCTCCACAGCAATACAACTCACTGTAATGTGCGGTGTGCATGAGTGTATTACAGAGATCCACAGCAATACAACTCACAGTAATGTGGGGTATGCATGAGTTTATTACAGAGCTCCACAGCAATACAACTCACAGTAATGTGCAGTGTGCATCAGTTTATTACAGAGCTCCATAGCAATACAACTCACAGTAATGTGCGGTGTGCATGAGTTTATTACATAGATCCACAGCAATACAACTCACTGTAATGTGAGGTGTGCATGAGTTTATTACAGAGCTCCACAGCAATACAACTCACAGTAATGTGCGGTGTGCATGAGTTTATTACAGAAATCCACAGCAATACAACTCACCGTAATGTGCAGTGTGCATGAGTGTATTACAGAGCTCCACAGCAATACAACTCACCATAATGTGCGGTGTGCATGAGTGTATTACATAGATCCACAGCAATACAACTCACTGTAATGTGCGGTGTGCATGAGTTTATTACAGAGATCCACAGCAATACAACTCACCGTAATGTGCGGTGTGCATGAGTTTATTACAGAGCTCCACAGCAATACAACTCACAGTAATGTGCAGTGTGCATGAGTGTATTACAGAGCTCCACAGCAATACAACTCACTGTAATGTGCGGTGTGCATGAGTTTATTACAGAGATCCACAGCAATACAACTCACCGTAATGTGCGGTGTGCATGAGTTTATTACAGAGATCCACAGCAATACAACTCACAGTAATGTGCGGTGTGCATGAGTGTATTACAGAGCTCCACAGCAATACAACTCACTATAATGTGCGGTGTGCATGAGTTTATTACAGAAATCCACAGCAATGTAACTCACCGTAATGTGGAGTGTGCATGAGTGTATTACAGAGCTCCACAGCAATACAACTCACTGTAATGTGTGAGAATGTATCAGAGAGCTCCACAGTAATGTAACTTGCAGTAATGTGCAGTGTGTGTGAGTGTTTGTCTCCACAGTACTTAGGGATGGGACGGTTCAACGCGGGATCGCTGAAAGTGAATATTATTAATGTTTAATTAGGGTTAGTATTAGGGTTGGGGGGGGGGGGGTTAGGTATTAGTATTAGGGTTGGGGGAGGGTAGCATTAGTATTAGTGTTCGGGGGGGGGTTAATGTCAGTATTAGGGTTGGGGGAGGGTAGCATTAGAATTAGTGTTCGTGGGGGGGGTTAATGTTAGTATTAGGGTTGGGGGAGGGTAGCATTAGTATTAGGGTTCGGGGGGGTTAATGTTAGTATTAGGGTTCGGGGGGGTTAATGTTAGTATTAGGGTTCGGGGGTTAGGTATTAGTATTAGGGTTTTGGGGGTTAATGTTAGTATTAGGGTTCGGGGGGTTAATGTTAGTATTAGGGTTCGGAGGGTTAGGTATTAGTATTAGGGTTTGGGGGGTTAATGTTAGTATTAGGGTTCGGAGGGTTAGGTATTAGTATTAGGGTTTGGGGGGTTAATGTTAGTATTAGGGTTCGGGGGGGTTAATGTTAGTATTAGGGTTCGGGGGTTAGGTATTAGTATTAGGGTTTGGGGTGTTAATGTTAGTATTAGAGTTCGGGGGGTTAATGTTAGTATTAGGGTTCGGGGGTTAGGTATTAGTATTAGGGTTTGGGGGGGTTAATGTTAGTATTAGGGTTCGGGGGGTTAGGTATTATTATTAGGGTTGGGGGAGGGTAGCATTAGTATTAGGGTTCGGGGGGGGTTCATTTTAGTATTAGGGTTCGGGGGTTAGGTATTAATATTAGGGTTGGGGGAGGGTAGCATTAGTATTAGGGTTCGGGGCGGCGAGGTATAAGTATTATGGTTCGGGGAGTTACTGTTAGTATTAGGATTGGGGGCAGTGAGGAATAAGTATTATGGTTCCGGGGGTTAATGTAAGTATTATGGTTCCGGGGGTTAATGTTAGTATTATGGTTCCGGGGGTTAATGTTAGTATTATGGTTCCGGGGGTTAATGTTAGTATTATGGTTCCGGGGGTTAATGTTAGTATTATGGTGCCGGGGGTTAATGTTAGTATTATGGTGCCGGGGGTTAATGTTAGTATTATGGTGCCGGGGGTTAATGTTAATATTATGGCTGGATGTGAAGAGGTGATTCAGGTAAGCAGAATAAATCCAAGAAAAAGGTATATTATTGATGATACAATTCCATGTAGAAAAAGGCACAGACATAAACCAACTAGCAGAGAGAGACAGTCGCCGACCAGATGGCTGACTGCTTCCTATGGAATCATGGCAGCTGTCAGTCACAGGATAAACTGGCGTGTACTATCAAAAGTACCTGTCAGTCTATCCTCATACTAGGGACAACTAACATTTCACTTGTGCTTCTATATTAGAAGCACAAGTGAAATATAATGTTTAGTGCCCCTTTAATCACAATAGGTGCATTGAATTGGTCTATGAGTAAGATCTAAGCAGAGGTGCGAAACGCGTTGGAATACTGTACCACCGGGGGATGTTTTTGGTTTGTCTGTCTGTGCCAATATAGTTTGAGGATTATTTCTTATCTGTTAGCCCCTATTATTGTGGACTTTTTTCAGCAGACTCTTGCTTATTGTAAGGTGTAGAGAAACCCACACAGCTTGACAAAATTACATTTTTATTTGTACTTCTCCAGCATTGTGTCCCTGTCACGTCAGCATCTAGAGCGCTGATACAATAGTACTGCACATTTAAATTGTCACTCAATTATATTGACACAGCCTGAGCAGATCAGGGTATAGGGCCAGCAGCCCAGTGTGCCATTTGCCCTGGCTTTGATTTGAATTGCTTATTGATCATTTTGCACTGAACAAGTTAGTATGTTGCTGATTTAGCCACTTAACTGACACACAAACAAAGCTGGCTACTGCAGGACCTCTTGAGAAGCTGATAGATCTAATTCTACAAGCAGCTCAGCAGCAGATATCTGTGTTGAATACCAATGCTACAATTGCTGCAGTATTTCCCAGCCCAAAATGTCAAGTAGCCTTTCCTTTCTGGCCCAAGGGTAAAGAGGAGGTATGGGGATGACGGAAAGCCTGATATTTAGGCCGGTAAAGAGTTATATGCTGTTTTGCTATAAGATTGCTAGCCTGCCCCTTCAATAGACACTAATGCAGGTATGGCGAAGCTCTGGAACATCAATGATTGTACACTACATTGTACTCCCATGATGCTCACCATTTGTTTTGTGGGCATCATTTTCCATTTGGTAAGCAGTAATGTCAGATTCATTCAGCGCATAGGTCTATTCTCAGCCAATCCAGACTCATGGGAGGTTATGTATAAAGGTCAAAGTAGTTTCTGCTGATGACATCACTTTTAGAACTTTGACCCAGAAATTAAGTTTATGGATAACCCTCAACAAGCTGATATACACATATGATGGAGCTACTGTAAAGCCAATGAAGCAGCTGACTAGGACCCCCATAGTGCCTGAGGTGAGATAATTATGGAGAAATAGATGACACAGATTCTCCAAAGCCTCATCTGTCCCACTTTGGAAACTTTGTCCTTCAGTCATTGATACCCCTCCAGTGTCCTGATCATCTTGGACATTGGGGTCAGAAATAAGTGATTAATCAGTTTTTTTAAGATGGGATGCAAGCCACGAATTCTGAGCACCCAGAAAAAAAATGGAGGAAAGAGGGACAGGGGGATTTGGGTATAAAATAGATAAAATAGGGACTTATCCTCCTAAATTGGGAGACTTGGGAGGTATGAGTGTCTGTGAAGGTCAATAACACATCATCTACACAAGGCTCAGTATAATGTTTATTTAATTAACATTTACCCAAATTAAAGATGCCAATTTATTCCACATAATAAAATAGTCTACATAAAAAAAGTGACTACTCAACATACTTTGATGAATGGCTGCAGCCTTAGTATATGAACTGTAGTGCACAACAGCTGGAGTGCCAAGGGTGAACCATCCCTGCATTGGTACTAGAGCCAGCTGCACAGCAGTAGCCACGTGCTTCACCCATCAGCTTGCCCAAGCTCTGCTATTTATTTTCATTTTTCTCTATGGGAACTCCTTTCCCAGAGCATCATGGGAGTGGTAGTCCTACTTTTTTCTCCACTCACTCACTGGCTACCTCTGCAGGTGTCATTTTTTGACAGGTCTGGAATAGGCGGAACCCTCCGGCTCCTCCTTTTCACCTTGCGATTGGCTGCGGCCTGGCCCGTGGACCCCGCCCGTCGCGCGCTGATTGGCTGAGGGCTGGGAAGGCTGTTGCGCGCGCCCCCGTGTCCTCGGGCTCCTCCCGCCTGTCAGTGCGCAGTGACTCTGCAGCAGTGGTCGCGGTAGCATCGTGCGCTCCGCCCCCGGCATCATGCCCGGCCGCCCAGCCTGAGCGAACTCCCGCACAGCAGCAACTCTGCCGTTCCCCCCTTTCCCTCGGCCATGGAAGGGGGAGCCGGCTCGGGCCCCAACCCGGGGGGCCAGGAGTCTCCCAACCGAGCCGTGGAGTACCTGCTGGAGCTCAACAATATCATCGAGAGCCAGCAGAAGCTCTTGGAGACCCAGCGGCGCCGCATCGAAGAGCTGGAGGTACAGCTGGACCGGGTCAGCCAGGAGAACCGGGAGCTGAGGGAGAACCAGAGCAGCCGGGCGGAACGGGATTACCACAGGGAAGGTGTCGGGGGAGGCTACGGGCACCACCACCACCACTCCCAGCACCCTCAGCAGCCGCCGCCGCCGCCGCAGCAGCACCACCACCACCACTCTCAGCATCCCCACCACTCCCAGCACCCTCAGCAGGCATACTCCACTCCTCCTCACCACCACCGGCCACGGGACCGACCCAACCGGGGGGCGTCCCGCAGCTCCAGCCCAGGGGCACACAGCACCAGCAACAGCCCGGCCACCACCCTTCAGAGGAAGTGAGTATGCGACATGTCGCGACAGACCAGCGACATGAGGCTGTCAGTTGACCCAGGCTTCTTGTAAATAGCGTAACGGTGGAAAGTGGAGGCTGACATAGGGTTGGTTCTATCGCGATAGAGGGCGATATGATGCATTGGATTGTGTGCCGATGCTGCTTTTGTTGCAGTAGGGAAGATGTGTGAAAACATCTGGAAAGTGGCTGCTGATGGAGGCTGGGTTGTTCTGTTAGGTATTGAGCCCAGCCCATCATATTAAACTCTACACCAAGGGATAGCTAGCCTAAGGCTGTCCAGCTTCTGTGGACACTGTTTTGGCTGGCTGAGCATCATTGGAACCATATTGCATGTGCAGCAGGGATCTGCTAGGCTATCCATCACTGCTATGAGCATCCTTGGTACCCACGCTTTAAAACATGCCACAGCTCAGTCTTCCTGCCTGCAGTTTGACTGCAGGAGCATTGTGGGAATGGTAGTCCACATCTGCTTGAGTGCTGACAGGCAGCCTCCACTAACTCCTATATCCAGTGTCTTCTGTGAAGCTTTCCCTGGATGCTGAGATTCCTGTAATGAGTGATGCATAAGATATGCGTGGCGATAGCGTTGGTGAATTGGCGTGACATGCGTGTGATTGGTAATGACAAGACCATATGGCTCCTGTTCCACATGTCTATGCTTAATACTCTCTGCACTTGCTCCGAAAGGGTCAAAATCCTCTGGTTTCACACTGGTATAGCCATCAGTCATGTAAATTAGTAGATGGTACTGCATTTTGGACAATGAAAAGCAAATTATATTAAAATGCCCGGTATTTCATGATTATTTACTTTTTTCCCTACATTTTTTGTGTGTGGTCAAGTTGCATCCCTTACATACTGTCCCTATATAGATTCCCGTTGCGGATACGGTCACCTATAGGATGATGCTGGTCTATACTGTAACAGCATACTGCTGCTTTCTTCCATCGATTAGCTTGATTTCTGTGGTGCTCTATGTGTATCCTTATGGATGTGTGTGTGTGTGTATGTATGTGTGTGTATATATATATATATATAAAATCATTTTTGTTATTTATGTGATTGCATTATCATATTTTTATATATGGCAAATTACATAGTGTCAAGGACGACTCTTCTTGAGCTAGTTTTTAGAAATTGCGCAAATACACTATAGCATTGAACACTAGATCTGCAGTTTAAAAAATCAAAAAATAAAAATTCAGTTTTATTTAACCCCGTTCTTGTCTTTCCCAGCAGTAGGTTGTAACTCTACTAGCAGCAGAAAAGCTAAATCTTCTAGTATATGCAGTGTTACGTCCACAATATTGACATCGATGCGCCTCTGTATTGCATCCCCTCCCCTTGTTTTTTTTTTGGTGCCTTTTAGCTATCATTCATAGTGACAAAATCCCATTGCTCATTGGAAGGCAACGGGGGTCGGTGAGTGGAGGAATTTATTACTCACTAATGCATTCTGCGATAATATGACGGCATACAGTGGTTGACAGTCTCCTGTGTATGCTGTGACTGCCCTGTAGCAGATCTGTACCCTGATCTGTCAATGGAGACACACATTGTATCACAATTTTTTGTGTGTGTACTTCTGGGGGAGTTCTTTAGATTTTTACACCTTTTAAACCTCTTCTCTTCTGGGCTTAAACGTTCCAAAATATCACTGCTAGAAAAATGGATCACATTTCAAGAAATCTTTTTAGTTTCAGGTGACTGGCTACTGCTTAGAGGTGTCAGCAGACAAAGGAAGTTGATTTATCATTTCGGAAGAAATGGCCAGACTTGTTACACTTTGTGGTTCCTTCAGTTTTCTTGGTCCAGGTGTAACAAAGCGTCTGTTGATGGATGCCTGTGCCCAGTGCAAGGTGTGGGACTGTCCCATAGAACATTTTATTGTCACTGACCCCAGTACTTGTCTATGATGAGCAATGCTGGTACTTAGCCCTGAAAAAAACTTTATTATTTCTAGCTGTCTGAGCCAGAGGTGATAAAAGTGAATCGGGCATACTGCAGAGGATGTAGTACGGTCTAAGAAATGGTGCAGTGCATCAGCTCAATTGCGTTCCCCTATACACACTGTATACAGTGTATATATAGTAGGGCAGGGGTGTCAAACTCCAGCTGCTGGCCTACATCTCCCATAATACTTTAACTAAGAGGCTATCATTGGACTATGGGAGATGTAGTTTTTCAACTGCTGCAGTCTGACGCCCCCTGCTTCAAAATGCCTGCCAGAATTGGGCTCAAGAGCAAGGGTCTGGCTTACAGAGTGTAACAGAGTCTCTGGATTACCCAGGTAATAAAAAGGGACTGGTACTCTACAGCAATCTGGTGGTTGTGGACTACAGCTCCCAGCATGCATGGCTGAGCACGCAGGGTGGAGGGTTGGAAGGTCAGAGCTGCAGTAGTGATAAGTCGTTGACCATGACATCAGTGTGGGGTAATCTACTAGTTGGTAATAATGGTGGTGCTTGGGTGGTGTGCTCAGATGGTTAATGATCTGTATAGCAATCTGCCACCATGATATAGACTTGGAGTAAAGCTTACAATATATACAGTTCATGGGAATTAAAATGTGAAAAATGTAAAATATGAAGGAGCCTCACAAAAAGCCTAAAGGGCCTTATCTGGCTTGTGGGCAAACATTTTTTGTTTTATATGTCTTAAAAGCAATTCTTTACCATTACTGTAACAAACAAACAAAAAATAACTAAATTATTGTTCCCAAACACATACATTTCCGATTATGTGGCCCTTTTGAGGACAAACTTATTCATTAAAAAAAATAACTCTTGGCCATGCCGGGGGGGAGGAGGGGGTATGGCATTCCGTGGGGTTAAAAGCGTGGAATTAAAAACACCTCGGCTGCTGCATGCTGTCTTGGGAAGCAGAGCTGTCCATCTTTACCTCACCACACAAGCTACAACTCTTAAATGCTTAAGTGCATTGTACTCCGCTGCAGACAAGTGGCATCCTACAGCAGGTCCAATCTTTAAAATCTCATATTGGTGTTTCTACATAAGGGATCCCCATTACCACAGATACAAACCATGAGATTTCCTTCACAATTATATGAATGGAAGGCTTTGTGATAACAGTAAAGTCTTGGTTTAAAAGGCTGGAATAAATGTTAATTTGGAGCAATATGAAACTTCATAGAAGTACTTTTTTTTTTTTTTCCTTTTAAAAACCTGTGGTTGCATCGCATGCATTCCACATAATAAAGAAAGCTCAATTATTTGCTTTTCGGTAAAGGGGTGTAGGACTTTACCCATATTTGTACACTTTTGCAAGCAAACGGATACATTTGGGAGCCAGGGAGGTGTAACTTCCATAGAGCTCTAAGTAAAGCAATCAAAAACATTAGGAGCCATCAGCAGGGATTTTAGGGATTTTAGCCATGTTTCTATTTGGCTTTGCCAAGCCCTGAACTAGACAAAAAAAAAAAAAAAAAACACATAACACACCTGAATATCATAGCAGAGTATAATACTGTACATATCAGTTTAAAATGGTTTTCATTTTTTTTTTTTTTTAATTCGTTGCGTTTTTTTAGGAAACAAAAAAACCACAGATAAACAGATAAATCCTCATATTGGGGTTTACGAGTGGGCACCATATCATCGTGTAATCTGAGGTTCTGCAGAAACCGATCGAAAGGAATTTCTCTACTTTCCCTCTCTTGTTTACTGAATTTTTGGCATTGCTTTGTTTTGGACAGACATTTAGAAAAGTAGCTATTCATTTGCCATTTGGGTGAATCCCTGTATTGCTCTCACTTGTACTAAAAGGCTACCTCTCTGTCTCCACAGACCCACCCATCATTCACATCTTCTGAGCCATGGGGCAGGAAGTGCTCCTCTGAACCTTGCTAACTCTGGTCACCGCTCTGTTACAGTCAGTAACAGCTGTAGACTTGCCAGTAGGCATATCCTTTTATTTTTATTTTTTTAATCTTGTATTTTTTATGGAGTCCAGATATTTTTGGATGCTTCCACCCAGCGTACTGAAGTTTTAAGATATAAACCAGTTCTCTGGGGGAAAACACATGGCATGTGATAGGCGCTGATTGACAGCACTATTGGCACGCAGTGATTGATAGAACTAGCTTGCATGACCCCCTGTTACATTCCAATGATCACTGGTGACCTGCGATTCAACCAGGGTGGCAAAGTATTGTGGGAGTTGTAGTTGATCAACAGCTGGAGAGCCGCTGGTTGTCTACACCTATTGCAGAGGCCGAGGGATTAGTTGTTATGCGGTATTTCCCAATGATGTCTGCTACTGATGTCTATTGGCGATCATAAAGGAATTTAAATGTTCATTTCATTGTATCCCAGGTGTGCAAACCACAAATTGTTGGTCGAACTTCATTTCCCACAATTCTCAATCGCCCTTTTGCAGTTTTGGTGGATGTCGAAGGAATGTGGAGGTTGTAGTTTATAAATCTGCAAACCTACTGTATATAGTATTTCTCCGATCTATCTTCTTGACGGGGTGCAATTTAAGTTTGCCGATAATGTCTTCAACTTTATTTATTATTATTTTTTTTTTTTGCGCTGACCTGATTGCGTTAAAGCAGTGGTGGGGAACCTGCGGCCCCCTCCAGATGTTTGCAGGACTACATTTCCCATACTCCTCTGCCAGACTCTTTACTGAAAGAGCATTATGGGTGATGTAGTTCATCAGCAGCTGGAGGGCTGAATAAACCTGATATTTTTTTTTGTTTTTGTTTTTTTTTACCAGAAATAAAAGCACTGACGTTAATTTTCCAGGGTTTTGGTTTCCAGCCATGTTGTCTTTTAATAAAATTCTGGAAACTGAAAAAAAGTAAGACACTTGGAGCACGTCTACCAACAAGCAACACTGAATTCTGGGAGAAAGTTCTAAAAGGAGAGCAGTCACCATGGAAACCAATGGAATGTTCCGTTTTTGTGTTTTAGAACCTTGCCCCCGAACTGACTCTTTACCAGTAACCCCTAGTCTTTTAAATACCTTGTATCTGGCACAGATCAGGTCGAGTACCTATACAAAGGCCTAGTCTAGCTATGGTGACTGACTCAACCCATGATGATGTAGCACCAAGTTAAAGTATAATTCATTTTTTTTTCCCTCCAGTGATCTCAGTTGCTCAATTGGGATTTTCATTTTGTCTGGTCAATTTGAACATCTTTTTCAAAATACTTCTAGATCAGGTGATCTTCGAAATGCATGGGTGTCTCTGGATGCATTAGTTTCATTTTTTTTTTTTTTTTTAGAATATGTTATTGGCCTACAAAATAGTTTGTTTACATAGCAGCAATACAGCAGTCATTTAAAACCTTTTTTTAATTTATATTTATTTTATCTCTATAAAAAAATGGGGGAAAAAAATCACATTTTATAGAACAAACGAGGAGAATGGTTAATTTAGTTGTACATGCCCATGGAGCAGATGTTGGACACCCCTACTGTAGTTGTCGTTCTCAAATGACGGATTTAATTTTTTTGTGGAATTTTTCCCAAATGTCTTCACTCTTATCTAAGCATTCAAAGACGTTGGTGACCGTATTAACAATATATGAGACTCCTCAATTTATGAACGAACCACTGGTCACAAACAACAACTTTATAGGTTTGAAATGTAAATATTGAATGAAAAGATTGGTAAACATTCAACCTTTTTCGCTTTCCAACTTTTCCTATTCAACAAAAT
This sequence comes from Pelodytes ibericus, assembly GCA_036172795.1. Lineage (NCBI taxonomy): Eukaryota > Metazoa > Chordata > Amphibia > Anura > Pelodytidae > Pelodytes > Pelodytes ibericus. Next base: position 84,015,437 of record CM069864.1, on the reverse strand, counting down.
TTCAACAAACAGTATGGTTCTTATTTTTAATTTTGTAAGAACATCCTGATTGGTTTGCATAGTCTAAATCTTTTCTGCACAATTTGTTTTTTTTAAAAAAATAAATAACCCCAATATTTTTAATCCAGTATTCTACATCCATTTTTTTTTTTTGCACTCATTGTCGTCTCTGACAAATTCGTTTTTGCGATTTTGACTACTGGACGAGTTGAGGGTAAATATTTTTAGCAGATTTTGACAGAAATAACAGAATTTCAAACTTTTTTTTTTTTTCTCTTTCTTTCTTATCCCTGGCTCACTTTGGCAGACTTCAACTAAGTCACCACTTTGAGCAAGCTACCGCCTCCATTTTTAAACTCAAGACCCAAGAGAAATAACCTGAAATTCAGTCGGAGGACCAGAAAATAGAAACAATACCAAGATTTTTTTGTTGCTTTTTTTTTTTTCTTTTTCTTTTTCTTTTGGACTATTGCAGTGGCAGCTCGTTAATTAACCATGTGCTAGGTGTTTGCTAAGCTACTAATTACTGGAATGTGAGGTTTTTTTTTATGTCTAACAGCTGGGTAGGATTGCAAACACGGACCCATCTGAGTGTTTAAATGGTTGCCCTTCCCCTGCCATTGAGCGAGGAGGGACCCCCTCCGCCTGTCCCCCTTCTCCCTGCACGCCTCCACACGTTTCCTTCTGACTTGATGTCCCGTCAGCCATAACCTATCACTAAATTCACTCTCCATCCCACGCAGACTCCTTTCACTCTGGAGAAGTACTTTGCTGGTGAGAGATTCACAATTTGTGCAGAGAGAGAGCCAGCCGCTCAGCAGAGATTCAGGTGCTGTAGAAGACTGTCATGGCAACTGCCACTGCGGGGATGTAACTAGCAACCAGTTAGTAGTGACTGTCAAGAATCCATTTTTTTTTTTTAAAGATAATGGAAGGGGTTAAATTACAGAATTCATAGTGTTAATCTTGGACCATTAACTAATTGCGCAGCCAGAGCTTCTAGAAGCCTAGGATGACCATGGTTGGCATTGCCATTCAAATGCGGGGGGTGATCATCGGAAACCTCTGCATTGTAGTCTCTCTCCCGCCGCATGCCCTTGCCACCCACACGAGAGCATCTTGCATCCTCTCTTTGGAAATGTGATGCTACATATGCTTGCCTGGAGTGCAAGCTGTGAATGGGGCGGATGATGGCGTGCTTTTTTTTTTTATTTTAATTTTATTTTTTTTGCTGCTTGCTGTTGAATGGCGATCAGTATATTTATATGTCACATCTATTTCCTTTCATGGGAATCTGTGCTTTTCTGTGTGTCTAAGTGTGTGAGTTTTTAAAAAAAGTTTTTTTTTTTAGAGAATCTTTTTCTCATGCGGGACAGTATCTGAAGAATTTTGCATTCTCTTGGCTGGCGTGAGATGCCATGGAAAGCCGTGCCCAGTCTTAGGAGGTTCGGTTCTCCTCTCCCAGATAAAGCAACAGGCTTTTTTTTTTATTTCGTATGGGAACATTACAGGTTTGAGCAAGTCTGTGAATGATATCAGCTGGTGAATTGCATAATGTTTAAACTGATATATTCGGATAACAGACGCCTATAAATGTTCTACTGTACCTAAATTCAATGTGAGCCACTTGCTATAGGTAATGTAGATCATTTCTAGCAGTGGAACTGGCGAATTACATTGTTCACGGTGCTGCCAAGATGATCCTGTCGGGGTGGGCGGTTAACAGCCCGCCGGCGCAGCACTCTGAAAACTACATTACTCCTGAGCACTGGCTTCAAATGTACAGCGCCCGAGAGGGTGAAGCAAAGGAGCTTCCCAACCGGGGCATCAGAGGTAAGTATCATTTATCCGAACTGAAAATTTGTTCGGAGTCGGGGTCTTGGGATAAAAGATACTCAACCTGTAAACATCATTCCATAAAAACTTGTAGCCAGGGCTCCTATAATCCCTTCTGCTCTCTTGGCTGTATTGATCGTTTTACAATCAACTTTATAAAAGTACTTTTTTTTTTTTTTTTCTTTCTACTAAATATAATTGATTTGAACAGAAACTTCCAGTACATTTTCTAATTTCACAGAACTTCTTTTGTACTTTTTTGTAACCCTTTCAAATTGTTATTTTTTTTTAATCTAAAGCTCTACTCAATAAAGAGAGAATTGCAGGGAATTGAGATGGCAATTTCAAACTTTAGGCCAAAGTAGCCGAGTTGGGAATGTGTTTTTTGGCCTTAAAGGGACACTAAACGTTTTTTTTTTTCCCCCCACTTGTGCTTCTAATATATACACGCGGGTTTATAGTGAAGGTCCGTTCTGCTGATCCCATGCAAAAACGTGGGTCTCTCTCTGTGCTAACAGCGAGAGACCTTCGAATTCGGCAGTCAAAGCAGGCCGAGCCCCCCCCGCTCTGATTGGCTGTGCGCGTGCTAACAATCCAGGAAGTGCTGTGTCTCGCATATGAGACACAGCAGTTAGTAAACCCGTGTGTATCTATTAAGACAGGGCTTGACAAATTTAATTTAGTTTTAGGAGCCAGCTAAAAAATTTAGGAGCCAGACAACGGCACATCACAATATCATAAACGCACGGAGACAGTCGCATACACCCACCTCACATACACAGCCAGTTACATTCACACACACACACACCACATACAGTCAGTTACATTCACACACACACCACATACAGTCAGTTACATTCACACACACACACCACATACAGTCAGTTACATTCACACACACACACCACATACAGTCGGTTACATTCACACACACACACACCACATACAGTCAGTTACATTCACACACACACCACATACAGTCAGTTACATTCACACACACCACATACAGTCAGTTACATTCACACACACACCACATACAGCCAGTTACATTCACACACACACCACATACAGCCAGTTACATTCACACACACACCACATACAGCCAGTTACATTCACACACACACCACATACAGCCAGTTACATTCACACATCCACATACAGCCAGTTACATTCACACATACATACACAGCCAGTTACATTCACACATACATACACAGCCAGTTACATTCACACATACATACACAGCCAGTTACATTCACACATACATACACAGCCAGTTACATTCACACATACATACACAGCCAGTTACATTCACTCATACATACACAGCCAGTTACATTCACTCATACATACACAGCCAGTTACATTCACTCATACATACACAGCCAGTTACATTCACACATACATACACAGCCAGTTACATTCACACATACATACACAGCCAGTTACATTCACACATACATACACAGCCAGTTACGTTCACACATACATACACAGCCAGTTACGTTCACACATACATACACAGCCAGTTACGTTCACTCATACATACACAGCCAGTTACGTTCACACATACATACACAGCCAGTTACATTCACACATACATACACAGCCAGTTACATTCACTCATACATACACACAGACCACATACACAGCCAGTTACATTCACACATACATACACACAGACCACATACACAGCCAGTTACATTCACACATACATACACACAGACCAAAGAACAAAAATGTATTTCTTAGGGTGTCCTCCCTCCCTGCTGCTTACCTCATTGCAGGGGAGGGGGACATTTATGCTGGAGCCCGATCTTCTTTCGGTTCCTGTGCCGTGTTGTCACGTGACAATCGGCACTGCAGCGTGTTGCGCGAGGGGGCGGAGCTCACAGTCTGTGTGATCCGCACAGACTTTCTCCCCTCGCGCTGAAAGTAAAACGCATGGCAGCCGGCAAGGGCTCCCTGTGACAAACAGCACCCGGGCGCCAGGTCTGATTTCCTGGTCGCCATGGCGACCTGGCGCCCGGGGTTTGTCGAGCCCTGTATTAAGATACACGTCTGGTTTACATGCAAGTCCCGGGACATGTTTTGTTTAACCCTTGCTTGTTTCAAGGAAGCAAGGGTTAAACAAGTTGGAATGTCCTTTCTTTACTGAGCAGACCTTCAGGCCTGGGATTGTTCTATACAGCTCATGAAGGAGGGAAGTGCTCATGCCATTGTACAGAGCACTGGTGAGACCTCACTTGGAGTATTGTACGCAGTACTGGAGACCGTATCTCCAGAAGGATATTGATACTTTGGAGAGAGTTCAGAGAAGGGCTACTAAACTGGTTCATGGGTTGAATGATAAAACTTACCACGAAAGGTTATAGCATCTTAACATGTATAGCTTGGAGGAAAGACGTAACAGGGGGGACATGATAGAAACATTTAAATACATAAAGGGAATCAGCACAGTAAAGGAAGAGAGTATATTTAAAAGAAGAAAAACTACCACAACTAGAGGACATAGTCTTAAATTAGAGGGGCAACGATTTAAAAGTAATATCAGGAAGTATTACTTTACTGAGAGAGTAGTGAATGTATGGAATAGCCTTCCAGCAGAAGTGGTAGAGGTAAACACAGTGAAGGAGTTTAAGCATGCGTGGGATAGACACAAGGCTATCCTAGATATAAGATAGGGAACGGGGGACTAATAAAAGTATTTAAAAAAATTGGGCAGACTAGATGGACTGAATGGTTCTTATCTGCCGACACATTCTATGTTTCTCATGGGTCTGTATTGGAAAGTGCTGGTGTTGGGGGCTTGATCGTTTACCACTAAAGGTCCATCCAGTCCTTCTAGCTTATTTCTAAAGCATATTACACATTGAGGATTTTTACCTTTTTTTTACTGAATAAGTAGAACTGGGAGTTGCCTGAGTTTTGTACAAAAAACCTGTCTCTTTTTATTTAGGAGCTTGGCAGTCAGTGCACCAATTCACAAGAGATTTGATTGTAGCTCCACTTTTAATCAGACACAATTTCCATTTGCCCAGAGCTGATTGGTGTGAGATATTAGTCTCCTTCCCCGCTATTGGCTACGAGCAAGGCGATTGACACAGAGTAGGGGTAAATAACATTTGCATGTTCTTGGTGCCCATTCAAAAAGGCAATAACCCAAAAAAATCCCCCTTTTAGCCCAAGCATGGGAAGCTCCTCAATGAATTTTCTCTTGTAAATATCGAACTGCATTGATTTGGTTTATACTTGACCATTATGCAGACTGGCTTTCACTGTACCCTGTTAACGAGAGAGAGAGAGATTTTTATAGCACTTTGTCTCGTCCGTGCATTCTTGGACAATATTTCTGATTACATTTCCATTTTCCTGTCTTTATACACCACAAATGATACCCTCAATTTATCTCCCGAGCCTGGCCAACAATTACGTTTTTTTCATTCATACCTGGAGAATGGATCTTCGTAATGGCTCTCAATTATGACTCAGCCACTAAAGTAAATTATGGCTTAATGATTCCCATTTGTACCATCTCATTACCTTTCACTTTTCCTTTTAATCATTATGATGTTCTAAAAATGCGACCGGATATGATTGGCCTTTTGTTTAAGAAGAAAAAAATTGGGCGAACAGTACTACTTTGGTTTCTTTTTGATGCTGTTTGTAAATGATGGCACGTGCCCTGTTGTGTTGAAAACAGGTGGATAGAAAACGCTGAATGTTGATTGTGTGTAAAATATGTAAGGGGGCGGACCTGTTTGGAATCTTTTGTCAGACTTTCCTTCATTGGCCTGATCAGGAAAACTCGGACCCACGATTCTAAACATGTCTGCCTCCCTGACAGAGCTATACGGAGCACAAACGGCTCAATAATATACTTTTTTAAAATATACTTTTAAGGAAGTATTTCTATTTAAAATGTGTACACTTGATACAACCCTTCAGTTAAACTTAATTACTTGCTGCATTTTGTCCTTTAACCTGTGATCAGAGGATGGTCCTTGGACGTCAGGAACGTGTTTTCGTTTTTCTCAGTCTGTTCTCCTCCTACAAATGGATCGTAGAAATATATCCTGAGCTGACGCTCTGAAAGTTGTATATTTATACTCCTGACCTGCCCACGCAAAAAAGCAATATTAAATAGTCACCAACAAAATATTTTTTGCAGAGGTTGTCCGGTTATCTAGCCGAGTACACACGTCTCCTACAGAAGACAAACATTATTTATTTTTGTTTCCATTCATTAGCCACACAAACAAAAAGAAGTCCGTGTTTGTCTGTCAGTTGTAATAGACAAACAACTGAATTGCCCTTGTTTTTTTTTGTTTTTTAAAGATTTATTTTATTATGTATATTTAGTTTATTTTGTGGGTTTAAAAAAAAAAAATTGCTTAAAATTTTCTCCTGCCCCATAACATACTTTTTTTAAATGTATTTTTACAGTTTAGTTTTTTTTATACACCAAAATAGGTCACTTCCTTGGTTGCAATGTGATCAGTCATAAGGTTGTAAAATGTGTGAGGTTTCTACTGATGCGTTCCACTTCTAAGGCTGATTAGGTGTTTTGTGTTTTTTTTTTTTTTTTGCTTTTAGAACTGATCACTAAATATGGTATAAATATGGTCTTGATAAAGTTTTGCGGTGCAAACCGAAATGTCGATAACATACTCCATGTAAGATTTGTATTTTATGGGGCAATTAAACCATCGACTTATTTATACCAAGTCCTGTGAGTGCGTGGATATTTTTTGGATTGTTTATATATATATATATATATATATATATATATATATATAAAAAACATTTTTTTCCCCCTTACATGTTTTCCATTTTCAAGATGGCTACTGCCCTCAGGTCTAAGACAGAACCATAAATTAAAATATTTTTATTTTGGATGGGCAGTGTATACCCGTGCAGAGTCTTTCAAAACATTTCCTGAAACAATAGAAGTTGGAAGTGGAAGTATCTTAAGCCACTATCCTTGAACTTGCTCTTTGTGTATGTAAGTGACCTTGGCAAAGACAGGCCACGCAGTGAATTAATGGTTTCTTGTTATCACAAAACACTGCAAGATGGTAAACAACGAATATAATGTACCTGGAAAGGTTTAACATAATGTTTGGGATTTTTTTCCTTCTCTTTTCTCTCCTGATTTTTAACATTTGGCAGGAAATGGTTCTAGTTCTTTTGAAACGGTTTACTTCCCATAGTGGGCATCCAATTTTTATTCAAGATCACAACAAGAACTATGGCCAGATCTGACAGATTTGTGTAGAGTTCACTTCTTAGACCAATTCAGAAGCCAGCCAAGTTTTTATTTACAGTATTTATCGGCGTATAACACGCGCCGGCGTATAACACGCACCTCATTTTAAGAAGGAAATTTCAGGAAAAAAAACGTAAATTTCAAATAAAGAACTTTGAAGCCCAATATGCCATTTTAATATGCCAGGATTTTGCCCCCAATATGCCATTTAATATGCCAGGATATTGCCCCCAATATGCCATTTAATATGCCAGGATTTTGCCCCCAATATGCCATTTAATATGCCAGGATTTTGCCCCCAATATGCCATTTAATATTCCAGGATATTGCCCCCAATATGCCATTTAATATTCCTGGATATTGCCCCCAATATGCCATTTAATATTCCAGGATATTGCCCCCAATATGCCATTTTAATATTCCAGGATATTTCTCCAATATGCCATTTTAATATGCCAGGATATTGCCCCCAATATGCCATTTAATATGCCAGGATATTGCCCCTTAGTATGCTCGTTATGCCACCCTCCTCCCCCCCTTCCCCAGACCCCAGTACTTACCTCGTTCCTGCTCTGTCCTCCGGTGCTCTGAAGGTCTATGGCTGTGAGGGAAGCGTTGTGAGCTCCCCTCCAGCCGTTGCGGAACAATAAAGTTTGTTTAAAAAAAAACACATTTTGTTGACCTTGCGGCTGGAGGGGAGTGCACAACGCTTCCCTCACAGCCACGCACCTTCAGAGCACTGGGGGACAGAGCAGGAACGAGGTAAGTTTTTGATTTTTTTCAGCCACCGATCGGCGTATAACACGCACACATCATTTGCCCCCTATTTTCAGGGAGAAAAAGTGCGTGTTATACGCCGATAAATACGGTATTTATTTTTATTATTATCCGAGCTAGGGCAATGTTATATCCATAGACTTCTACGTAAAATTAAAATCAATTATCAAAAAAAGTTAGCACACATATTTTAGTTAAAGGGTTAACTGATATTCGCACAGATCACTGTGTGATTCCAGTGCTTGGTGTGAGTTTCCTCTCCTCGGGGCAGATTTTTGCGAGTCTGGTACCTTTTTTCCCCCACTGTTTAAAAGACAAGATAAAATTTTGTTTAGACAATCTGGCCTCCAATAATAAACACACAAGTTATAAAACTAAAGGTTACTAGAACTGCTTATTTGCACTGCATATGCATACGAAGAAACAAATGCATAGTTTGAAACCCAAGGGCCAATTTAATTTATATATATATATATTTTTTTTTAAAGGCCAGCTGATTAGGAGCACTCATGGAATGTATACGCAAGACAGATCTCCTGTGTCCCTAAGGAATCTCTTAACGAGCATGTATGGATATGGGGCATATAATATAGCTATACGTTAAGAGCCTGAGTATAGATTTTATACAGAGTGCTGACCTGATGGCAGGGTAATCAATAATTACCCAGGGTACTGATGGTGTCTATAACCTATTATAAATGTGACCGTCCATTCAATATTCCATTTACTTAATGGATCATCCGGCTTGTATGTGTGTGCTTGTGAAGATTCAAGGCCTTTGAATATTGTTGCTTATATTGCCCAGTGGAATGCAAGGAGTTGTTCATAAACTTTGCAGTCTTGTTACTTTTCAACTTTAGACTTTTTTTTTTTTTTCATGTTGTGTTCAACGTTTGTTTCTTCTCTCCGCCACGCAGGGACTCTACCCTTTTTTAAAGTCGTTCCTTTGGTTGGGATCAACTTGACATTTATTTCTGGCCTGGATGTTTTCAGTTTGTTGATTCGATAAGGTGAGGTTGGTATGCTTTTAAAGGACGACGGTCCGCCAAATATTTGGATGAATGGTTGCATCAAGGGTAGATCAATTTAAATAGAAATACCTTTTTCTTGAGCCCTCTTTGGTGGTGTAGCTCTGTCAGAGGTAGGGTTGCCACCACGCTAGTATTTTACTGGAAGGTCAGTAAAAAAAAAAAACTGGCTTGTTCCCATGTTTAAGTCTATGGAAGTAATAGGATGGCGGTATTTGGCGATCCCAATCAGTGGGCTGACATTTTGTTAAGAATTTTGGGTCAGAAATTCCTTCAGCTGACTGAAGATTCTAAATATGTCTGCCCTTTATCTTTGTTCTCTCATTAAAGTATTTCTATTGAAAATGTCTGTCTACATTTTACGCAGTCTTTCAGTTAAATCCAACTTCAATAACTAAGGTGTTCTAAGAAACTGCTGGACTCCGTTTACATGATTTAAAAAAATAAAAGTATAGATCAAAACAGTTACTGTGGAGATTAGTGTATTTTGGATCCTTGGTTAAAACATGTTTGTTTTTTTTTGTTTTTTTTTTATTATAACAAAGGGGTTGTAAAAATATTTGTCTTTTTAGGAGCTGGTCAAATGCTTGTCTTTTAGCAAATATTTGGGATGTAGAAGGCTATTGAAGTACCATTTGCCTTGACTCCTAAAAATAACCAGACTGGCTCCTTAAGCCTACAAAGATTTGTCAGTCCCTGATCATTATTACACTTTTCCTGTAGTTTTGCCATTTCTGGCTGTGAAGGGGTTAAAGATGGATCCTTCATTCCATTTGCCTGAAATCATGATGGATTTAGTCCCGTGATGGGATTGATTTGGCTCCAGGAAGTCTCCTGGAAGCCGCCATCGCAGTCCCATAAACAGCTGGAGCTGAAATTCACATCTCTGCAATGGCTGGTGTCCCACCTTCCCTACCCTCCCACTCCCCCATTTAGTCTGTTTTCAAGTGGGCCTCGGACATCCTGCCTGATTGCTCTTCCTCCCCCTCCATCCTGTGCTTTGTAACCAGTCCATGATAAAGCCCTGTATTACTTTGTCTGCTGGGAGCATTGTGATCACTAGTATAGAATCAGACCTGCTCCTATAGAGCAGTGATGGGTTTCCTGCCCGCTGCAGGTGTTTAGGGCAACTTTGTATCCCATAATCCTCCTCTGCTCTGCTTTGCCTGAAGGCTGAATGAGCATGATGGGGTATTCAGTTCCCAAGCATCTGCAGTGCCAAGTGTAGCCATCGCTGTTCTGGAGCATTGAGGGTGCCACTTACTTGCCCTAGAGACAGCCACGTGGAAGTGACTGTGACATATAAGAGTTCCTCCGATGACATGGAACAGGTATTGTTTAACCAGTGCTCTTGGCAAACTCTGGCAAAGGTCCTGCGTTGGCTCTTTATACAGGTTACTGGCTCTGGTATTGTTTGCCCAAATCTAAGCAATAAAATGTAGGCACGTGAAGTGGAATTGGTTTATTTTGCTATGGCTAGCCTTAGAGAATGAAAAGTGTGTGGATGTAGCTCACAAAAAAACTAATTTAAATTAAAAAACTATTTTTAATCTGAAAATTTAGGAAAATTGAACGTTGTTTAACCCTTGCTTCCTTAAAGGAAGCAAGGGTTAAACAATACATGTGCCGGTAGAATTTAGTAAACCCGGCGTGTATCTTAATAGATACACGCGGGTTTACCTTCTGCAGTGTCTCGCATGCGGGACACTGCAGGTCCCGGTTGTCGTGTGCTGACAAATCAGCATGCACACAGCCAATCAGAGCAAGGGCTCGCCCCGCTCTGACAGCTGAATGCGAGGGTCTCTCGCTGCTGATCTCATACAAAAACGAGGGTCTCTTTCTGCACTAGCAGAGAGGGGGATGGGACACTTCATCGCAGCTGCTTCACCTCCGTCACTTCACCACACGACAGCTCATCGCAGGACATATCATCGCTAAAGGTAATTTTTAATGTGTTGGAGTTAGAAGATGGAGTGTTAGAATTAGAATTTTAGTATTGGGGTTAAGGGTGGTTAGAATTAGTTTTTAGGGTTCGAGGTTAATTTTAGTATTGGTGTTTAGGGGGTTAATTTTAGTATTAGGGTTTGGGGGTTAGTATTAGGGTTTGGGGGTTAGTATTAGGGTTTAGGGGGTTAATATTAGGGTTTGGGGGTTAGTATTAGGGTTTAGGGGGTTAGTATTAGGGTTCGGGGGTTAATTTTAGTATTGGGGTTCGGGCGTTAATTTTAGTATTGGGGTTTTGGGGTTAATTCTAGTATTTGGGTTTGGGGGGGCACTTTGGTTTTGGGGGGGCACTTTGGGGGGGGAATCATTTATTAGGGGGGGTATTTTCTTTTTACTTGTACATTTGTAAGAGCTGACAGTTCAGCGCTGAACTGTCAGCTCTTACATAGCCGTGTCCGCAATGAAACGGCCGCGTTATTCTTCATTGCTGACAGTTCAGCGTTCTAACTGCCGCGCTGACCTGTCAGCGATGAAGCCGCGGCGATGAAGGTTCCTAGACCCGCAGAGAGAGCCCCTCGCCAGTCCTATGGAAGCATGGCAGCTGTCGGTCAGAGGATAAACTGGCGTGTACTATCAAAAGCAGCTCATTCTCATACTGGGGACAACTAACATTTCATTTGTGCTTCTATATTGGAAGCACAAGTGAAAAAAAAAAAAAACAAGTTTAGTGCCCCTTTAATGTGTCTGTGGAGTCTCCCGTTTATGACATCACCTGTGACTTGATATGCATATTAACTATTTTCAGTAGTGATGTCATGAACGGGAGACTCCACAGACACCTTTAAAATAGTTTTCTCTTGATGCATTTGTTAAAAAAATCTACTAACCTAATGTATCGATCGTTTATATATACAGTCACGTTATAAAGAATGTTTCGATGCGTGAAGGTGTTACTTCCTTCTAACTTCCACTGTTCTTTATGGCACAGCCTTTTAAGTTCTTTCCCTATAAATTAATAAAGTAGAAAGGCAGGTTTGTAAGGACCTCCTCTGCCTGAGCTACTGGGCAGCCTCAAAAGATGGGCCACAGCTGATAGTATAAAGTATAGTCAACTAACCAAATACCGTACATACAACCAAATTATGAAGGCAGAACGTGTAGCTGATCAGACTGTGCTTAAAGCTGTTGCAGGCAGTGTACCAAATCCGGGAGAATTGACAGGTGCATGTTAGGTGCTGAAACTTTCAGCAGTTGGTAAATATTACCCCGAGGGGGGGGGGGAATAATAATTCGGCAGTCTGAGTGAAAGCCAGACTTTGAAGTAGTGTCTGTATGCCTGGCAGACTAGCGGAGAGTGAAGCATGGGCGGGAGAGGTGCTGGTAGGGAAAGCGGTTGATTATTCAGCCTGGGGGGTTTTGAACAATTCATTACACAGAGATTGGTGCGAGGGGGACGAGGTCAAATATAGATACAGCATTAAATCTGGGAGCCAGACAATGGCACATTCACGCAAACAGACACACTGGATTAAAAAGTGAGACCGCGCTATATATATATATATATATAAAAATGATAGAACAGTAATGTAAACTCCGGAGACAGATATATCGGTATATAAAAATATAAATTTATTTAAAGAAGAAAAAGTGTGCATATATAAATATATAGCAAAAAAAAAAAAAAAAACAGACATCCAAGGCCACTAGATATGTATAGATAGGTGGTCACATGGATATCATACATACATTTTAAAAATACATAAATAACATACAGAAGAACATAAAAAAAACAAACATATGCAATGTTAAAATAACATACACAAAATATATAGAGATTCCTTACCCACTGGGTTGTTCACCTGGCCAGGTTATTGAACAATTTGCACTAAAAAAAAACCAAACAGCTACACCCCACAGTGTAAACAGACACACACACACAGACAGACAGTAAGTTACATACACACACACACACACACACAGACAGACAGTGAGTTACACACACACACACACACACACAGAGTTCGTTACATATACACAACAGGTATTTTTTGATGGAAAAGATGGAAAAAAAAAGTACTTCAATCAATATTTCCCCCTCCCTGCTGCTTTACTTCACTGCACACTCTACTCCCTCGTGCTCCGACAAAAATATATAGATAAAAAAAACTGATCCCAGGGCAAGGGGCGCCATGTGGGGATGACCCTACCCAGGCTCCAGGTCTAATTTCCTAGTCGCCATGGTGAACTTTTACCCGGGATAGCGGCTGTCTTTTCATTGGTGTGTGCTAGCGTCAATTGCGCCCCATAAATTTCTCCAGTCAACAAGTATCGCTGGCTACTTGCAGATATGTTATATTGCTTTGCAATGCAGGTCCCTGGGCAACCAGCCTACCATTTGTCAGTGAGAGAAATGGGCACATGAATAGTTTGAACAACGAAGACTGGCAGAGTTTAACCGTTTTGGATAAAGCCAATAAATTCCCCATATTACAAACATGTAACCAAATTCTAGTTGCGCTTAAAACTACTATACATATTTTTTTCTGTTTTGTATAGTCTTTTAATTCCTGGCTATTAAATACTAAGTGTACATCTGGCAACTCTACTTCCTCTTTGGAAAATGCAAGACCTTTTTGTACTTTTTACCTGTTGTCCAAACCTGTGCAATGTACAGGTTGAAAACTACCAGATGCACCTCCACACCATCTTATAAGAACATAGCCAAATTTCATATCACAAAGTAAATCAGACTAAGACCCTTTCCATAGGCATCCTAAAGCAGACCCTGAATTTTGGAATTCAACTAACCAAGCACCCTAAAGACCTTTTCACCACCAATCTACACAAACTGTCGAAGTCTATTAAACAAGACTTGCAAAATCGGTCCAAGTTTTTTTTTTTTGCTTACGATTTTAATTATTATACCTATTCCAGATTTTTTTTTATTTTTATTTTTGGTTTCCAGCTTCCTTCTTGCAAGGCAACAATATATACATTTATACATGGACAGAATCCTGCTAGAATCCCTAACAAATGGCTTATTTTACCAACTAATAACGCGGGCTTGGTTATTCCCTCATTCTTCAACTATCACAAATAAGCAAGGATGGCACAAAATATAGAGTGGCACTTCTCCCCTGGCAAAACTGCATCAATAGACCTAGGAGAGGAGAAGGGGATGGGTATACTTAGGAGATGCTCAACTTGATCAACACAGAGATTTGTGACTAATCTTTATACCAGTGGTACCCAAACCAGTCCTCTTGCCCCCTAACAGTCTCTTGCCCCCCCCCCCCCCCAAAGAAAATAAGTCTTAGAACCACTGCTGTATACCATAAAATCTTTATACAAAAAAATACAATTATTGTTTTAGTACTCATGTTCATTGTATTCTGTATTCAGGCTAGCTTGCTGAATATTATGGGAATATTATTGTATTCAAAAAAATTGGGCAGACTAGATGGACCGAATGGTTCTTATCTGCCGACACATTCTATGTTTCTATAAATAAAAAGCAAGAACTGATGTTATAATTGGTTAGAGACTATTTCATATATACCATACCTTCTAATAGACGCAGCGAAAGACCTGTATCTGTGTATGTAATGGCCAGAGAAAAGATTGGATGATCGGTGGAAATTGCTACATTGACTGAAATGTGAGTGAGTGAAAGACTGATTCAGTAAAAACAAAAGCAGACTTACTGGAAAATGAACACATCGTAGGGATGGAGCGGTGGCAATTTTACCTCCAGCCATCTTCATTGACTTTTCTTTCTCTGGTGCTGTGGATACGTGTGCATGTAAGGATAATGTATGTCTGAGTGTGATCTATGTAGCTTTTTGTATGTGTATGTTCTATAATCTCAAGCATTCCGACATTGGTGGGATGTACAGGACTTGCCAAATCCCTGGCTCCTAAAAGTATTATTGCTGCCTCCTAAATTTGCTGCTCTATAATATATATTTTTTTGCTCTAAATATTGGTGAAACCCTGGGGTCAGGAGAGACTGACAAAGACCTCATAACGCCGGGTTGTTTGAGGTATGCACTAACCACACAAGGGCCCGTCTTCTCTAAATGTTTGCATGTGCTTTACACGCAGGGTCTAACTCTTGAAGTGCTGTTCATGTAGTCTGGACTTTTCCTCCATCAGCTGGATATCCCAGCATCTCCAAATAACATCTGTACGGTGCTGGGGCGATTACAGGGGGCCTTTCTACCCTAAACATTACGTATGCTGTAGAGCAGTCAAAAATGATCTATACATTGCGTCTGATAAACGAATGCATACAACAGTAGAAATAAGTGTTGGAATATGTCTCCTGTTGATGACATCACCGTGTAACTTCAAATGTAAATTGCATCTTTCCCATTGAAAGCAAATGCATAAAATAACCCATGTATAGATCATTTTTCAGAATGTTATTACCGTATCTACAGTTACAGTATAAATAAAGAATGTTTAGGTTAGGTGTGTGTGTGTGTGTGTGTGTGTGTGTGTGTGTGTGTGTGTGTAGATGGGAAGAGCAAAGGCTACAGATTAGAATCTGTGGCGTAATCTTTGGTATTTGTACTTTAAAATCTGACATAACCATTGCAAATATCAGCTTGTAATCTTCAAACTCCAATAGCCCTACCGAGCAAATGAACCCGTGTTTAACAACGAAGTAAAGATTTATTAAAATGTAAATACAGTGAGTGCTCCATGGCAATGGATAGCCACTTCAGTGCTAATGATTACAGATTAAATCGGCCCATTCAACTGAACTATCAGCAAATTGGTGAAACATATCCTGTACAAACGCTGAGAATTCAGGTAGGTCTATGCACCTAATCTACTTGTAGAATTGACAAATCTTTGTAGAATTTGGGAGCCAAAAAGCCCAATTCTATATTTTTTAAAATGGAAATTGTACTGCTGTAGAATTCTATGGAAAATTATCAGATGTAGAAGGAACCAACAGCCTGAGTATTAGGAGCGACAGCGCTACAATCCCGGATGTAGTCTGCTAGAAAATCACTATGTCTGCAATGTTATGTTGCTTGTCTTTATTCCTTTCTTGCAAGATTGGATTGACACACATGGTTCTTGTCTCAGAAGCCCTTATGATGTAAGAGGGAGGAAACCTAAAAAAACCCAAAATATTAGATTGAGGCAGAAGGGCGATTTTTTTTTTTTAGAATTTTTGTTTGAATGGTGGTTTTTGAAAAGTCCGGGGGCTTCCGTATCGCGGATCATATCCCCAGGGAGAGACGGTTAAGCTGTTGATGTGGGGATAGCGTGCATGTACACACCCCTTTTGTTGCACCATAAGCTCTATTTGCATGCTTTTTTGGGGTCTCCTGGGTGACTGTGTAATCCGGCGATGAGCTCGTGCCTGACGGACGCTAAGATTGCCACAAGCCTGATGCGATTAACGGTGGGAGTTCTGTGCCTGCTGTATCGCTTGCTCATTTTGTTTGTAATGTTTATTTTTTTGATTTATTTTGGATAAAATGTATATCTAGAAGACAGTGATGGCTAAACTTGGCACTGCAGATGTTTGGGAGCTACTGAACCCTCTAGGAGGTTTGGTCAGTCCTAAAGAAATTGGCTAGCACATTGCATAAGTATCTTTTTAGCCTCCAGGTTATTTTTACATGACAGGAACATGTTGGGGCACAAAGTTATGTTATCAATGGGAGATGGCATAGACACATTATTTCTGCCACAAAGACAGAATAAACAATTTGAAAAGAGTATCTATCCATCGTTTTAGCAGAATTGCAAGCAAATGCATACATTGGGAGATGATTTTGTCTGTGGTGTCTCCTACTTATGACATCACCCTGTGGCTTATATAGTTACATAGCTATTTAGTAGTTTAGGTTGTAAAAAGACTTGCTTCCATCAAGTTCAACCCTTTTCCTATCCCATGTTTACGGCTGTTGATCCAAAAGAAGGCAAATACAATTCAGCAATTTTGAATTCTGCTTTCAGTGGGTGGGTGGGTGGGGGGGGGGGGGGGGACCTTCAAATGGGATTATATTTCTCCTTGGATCAACAAGCACTGTTTGCTGTTAATGTCTATACTAACTTGCATAGCTGTCTATGCTCCGGCTCATTAAAAATGTATCCAGGCCGCCTCTAGATTTGCTAGAACCTCTACTTCAGGCAGTGAATTCCATATCTTAATTGTCCTTACTGTAAAAAGAATCCCTTCTGCTGTCGTAGACTAAATCTCCTTTCTTCAAGTCTTAGCGGATGACCACTTGTCCTTTTGCACTGATCTGTTAATATGAACAGGTCTTTAGAAAGCCCTTTGTATGTGCCCTGTACATATTTATATAACATTATCGTATCCCATCTAAGCCGCCATTTCTCTAGCGTGTACAAATTGAACTTTTCCAGACTTTCTTCATAACTAAAACTTTCCATTCCCCTTATCAGTTTTGTAGCCCTCCTCTGCACCTTCTCTAGTTCTATAATGTGTTTTTTTTTTTTTAAATGACGCCCAGAATTGAACCGCATATTCACAGTGAGGTGATATCATGGACCTATAAAGAGGCAGAATAATATCTTCCTCCCATGACTGTACCCTGTTCACTACTGCTAACTCTATTATCTACAACTACTCCCAAATCTTTTTCATTTGTAGATCACCCCGAGGAAACACCATTTAATGCAAATTAACAACTTTCAACGAGAAATGTGTAATTTGCTTGTCAAATGACCATGTGATGTCACAAACACAGGGGGACACCACAGGCATATTTAAAGCACCCCTAAACACATTTCCCCCCTTAACCTATGCCTTTGCTTGTCCTTCTGCTAACACAGCATATAGATCATTGATTATTCTCTGTATATCCTAGATATAAGATAGGGAACCAGGGACTAATAAAAAGTATTTAGAAAATTGTGCAGACTAGATGGACCGAATGGTTCTTATCTGCCAGCGACACATTCTATGTTTCTAACAACATTTAAAGTCCCTTTTCTCAATGTTGTGCGTATGCTTGCACTTCTACTAACCCAGGGCTCGACAAACCCCGGGCGCCAGGTCGCCATGGCGACCAGGAAATCAGACCTGGCGCCCGGGTGCTGTTTGTCACAGGGAGCCCTTGCCGGCTGCCATCCGTTTTTCTTTTACTTTCTTTTTCAGCGCGAGGGGAGAAAGTCTGTGCGGATCACACAGACTGTAAGCTCCGCCCCCTCGCGCAACACGCTGTAGTGCCGATTGTCACGTGACAACACGGCACAGGAACCGAAAGAAGATCGGGCTCCAGCATAAATGTCCCCCTCCCCTGCAATGAGGTAAGCAGCAGGGAGGGAGGACACTGTAAGAAATATTCTTTTGTTCTTTAAAAAAAAAAAGGTGTGTATGTGTGTATATAACTGGCTGTGTATGTGGTGTGTGTGTGAATGTAACTGACTGTGTATGTATGTGAATGTAACTGGCTGTGTATGTATGTGTGAATGTAACTGGCTATGTATGTATGTGTGAATGTAACTGGCTGTGTATGTATGTGTGAATGTAACTGACTGTGTATGTATGTGAATGTAACTGGCTGTGTATGTATGTGTGAATGTAACTGGCTGTGTATGTATGTGTGTGTGTGTGTGAATGTAACTGACTGTATGTGGTGTGTGTGAATGTAACTGACTGTATGTGGTGTGTGTGTGTGTGTGAATGTAACTGACTGTATGTGGTGTGTGTGTGAATGTAACTGACTGTATGTGGTGTGTGTGTGTGTGTGAATGTAACTGACTGTATGTGGTGTGTGTGTGAATGTAACTGACTGTATGTGGTGTGTGTGTGAATGTAACTGACTGTATGTGGTGTGTGTGAATGTAACTGGCTGTGTATGTGGTGTGTGGGAATGTAACTGGCTGTGTATGTGGTGTGTGGGAATGTAACTGGCTGTGTATGTGGTGTGTGGGAATGTAACTGGCTGTGTGTGTGGTGTGTGTGAATGTAACTGGCTGTGTGTGTGGTGTGTGTGAATGTAACTGGCTGTGTGTGTGGTGTGTGTGAATGTAACTGGCTGTGTGTGTGGTGTGTGTGAATGTAACTGGCTGTGTGTGTGGTGTGTGTGAATGTAACTGGCTGTGTGTGTGGTGTGTGTGAATGTAACTGGCTGTGTGTGTGGTGTGTGTGAATGTAACTGGCTGTGTGTGTGTATGTAACTGGCTGTGTGTGTGGTGTGTGTGTATGTAACTGGCTGTGTGTGTGGTGTGTGTGTATGTATGTATGTATGTGTGAATGTAACTGGCTGTGTATGTGAGGTGGGTGTATGCCACTGTGTCCGTGCGATTTTGTGATGTGCCGTTGTCTGGCTCCTAAATTTTTTGGCTGGCTCCTAAAACTAAATTAAATTTGTCAAGCCCTGTACTAACCCAATGTATAAATCATTCCTCTCTCTACTCTACGTTCACAGTACAAGCAATGTGTACGTGCCAAAACCTTTTTTAAACAATATACAGGCCACAGGTCGGCTGCTTCTGTCCAGAGGCTTAGCCCCCCCCAGATCATTCCTTAAGTAGTTTTATTTTCTTTATTTGATTCAGGTAGTGGTTGAGAGTAATAGGCGGCGGTGGAATGTTAATGCGGCGTATATGTGTGCCCCGGTAGGGTGTCTGGGAACAGCGACAGGTCATCAAATAACAAACCACCATTAATAATGTGATCAAAATCTGAAAGGGCAGAAGTGCTATTTTCAGGATAATTGCATCATGCCAGGAATGTAAAGTGGGAATAACCTCTCCGGATGATCTTTTAATCAACCAGAAGGCCACTTCTGTCTGATTTTTTTTTTTTTTAATATGTTTGGGACGATTCTCCTCTGGTGTACCATTTAGACACGATTTCCATTTTTATTTGGACGTCTCTGGGAGCTTACCAGGCTGCCGTGTGGTTCTCTGTGACGTGGCAGCACTGACGGGCATTTGGCATCTATGATGCTTTGTTCATCTCCTCTCCCGCCATTGTTGTGCGCATGCTCCAATCACAGCCAGCGTTAGAGAGACGGCCCACGACTGAGCGCTGCCGTGTAAGATGGAAGTCGCATCGCATTGCTTTAGATTTTGACTAGGCCTCAGTGGTTTTTTTTTGAATGGTGCATGTTTGTTTGGCCGTCTTTAAGACAATTGATGAAGGGGATATCGTCTATCACGATTTATTTACTGGCTGGCACCGAAAAAGCAAAGAAGCAAAATTACTGTATTTGATGGATTTATAATACTGTAATATGCACAATTGGGCCAGGCATCCTTCCACTGGGCAGGAAACTGTGGGTAAGCGCTGGTGCCATGCGGACCCAAGAGACCAGATTGGGGCTGCCCATACAGCAAGATGCTTGATGGTGCAGTGGTGGTCGACGGCACCATGCAAACCTTGTTAAAGATAGGAGATCTGGACTGGATCTTACATTTTAATTAGAAAGCAACGTTGGGTATAAGGCAGGGCTTGACAAATGTTTCTGAGTATTAGGAGCCAGCTAAAATATCTAGGAGCCAGACAACAGCACATAAACACACGCAGTCACAGACAGACACACACAGTCAGTCAGATATATACACATCCAGTCAGACACATATATACACACACACACAAACACATCCGGTCAGACACATATATACACACAAACACATCGTCAGACACATATATACACACAAACACATCCAGTCAGACACATATATATATACACACACACACACACACACACACACACACACACACACACACAGCAGAAGATTTTTTTTAAAGGGAAAATTTTTTTTAAAAAATGTTCACCTATCAATGTCCCCCCTCCCTGCTATAACACCACAATGGGAGGGGGGCATTCCAGCCTCAATAAAGGGAGGGGGATGGGAGGGCGTTCCAGCCTGGTGGCAGAGAGCAGCTTTCCTGCTAAGCTCCCCGATCAGCACTATATCGGTGCGCGAGGGGGCGGAGCAGGAAGTCTGTGCAGCTGGTGCACTCACTCTGCTCCCTCGCGCACCGCTGCTGGAGTAAAGACAAGGGAAAAAACTATCCTATTGGCGAGAGCACCACGCGGGGCTCACGATACCTGGGCGCCAGGTCTGATTTCCTGGTCGCCATGGCGACTTGGCGCACGGGGTTTGTCGAGCCCTGGTATAAGGTCACCTTCTATTGGTGCAAATAGGGGTCTTATTTCCCCCACTATCAACCTTCACTCTTTACAACAAAAGTGTGGTTTGGAAGGGGCACTCCTGGCAATCAGCTGTGTATTACTTGCTGCATCTTCTTATTTTCACTCTCTGTTAGAGGTTTGCCCGTCTCTTTCTTAGCAGGAGCGGAGATGCGGTTTCCGCAGCTTGGAGAAACGTGGCTTTGCAACGTCTAGTCTTGCTGCGTGTCCTTGTTCCATTGTGCAACGTTTCCAGTTTCCAGTTTCCTTTCTGCCAGACGAACTTGCACTCTTAAAGGAGCAGCAAAGACAACCTCTTGTTTTTGTTCCATGTTGCTTATCCTAATGGTAATGGCCCTGAGAAAGCGCCACGTTTGGCGCGAAACGCGTAGGCGTTCAGTGTTTCACCGGGTAGGAGCAGGCACTTAGAGCTTGAAGCTGTGTACACCTGACATTAAACTCACCTTCAGCTTCATCTGTGGTCTGGTTTGTGAAGTTTGTTCCCGCTGGTCGCCGCCGTCCTTCCTCTCGAGTCCTCTCGTCTCACTGCTTATCCTAATGGTAGACTGGATCCCCGAGGCTGTTACTCTGACTGCACTCTCACGTGGGGGCTACAAGGTTTTAGTATTGAACAGTCACACCATAGAAGTCCAGCTGTTTTCTGGACTAGAATATCCATCATTCTGCCGTTCTCAAGGCATCATGGGATTTGCAGTCCCTCACACTTGTGAATCATTCCATGGGGGAAAAAACAAACAAATTCTTAATTCTGTCTTTTTTTTGTTTTAAAATGCATGCTGTAATGGACATCCACAGACACCTGTATAGGGCCAATGCCAGGGATCCCTTAGAGATAGGGACTTCATAGATATACGTGTACATCAGGCATCCTCATGGCAAACCCTTGTATACTCAGATTTTGCACAGGTGCCCTTTTTTTTACCAGCAATTCCTGGATCCTAAAAACAAATGCCTGTATTTATGTTTTGAGACTTCAGTGACTGCAAGTCCACTATTCCCCCTTCCAGCAGAGGTGTATTACTGGCCCAGCCACGCCTGGATCCCATTGCTGTCTACAGCAGCTCACGCACCCAATACAGAAACCTATAACATAGTTGCCAACATCATCCATGTTTCCAGGGGCACATATTTGTTCCACATGCTGCAGAAAGAGCATGCAAAGTGCAGCCTGGCAGTAGGATGGATATACGCACAGACACAATCCAATTAATTAATCAGGGTGGAGATCTCATAGCACCTACCATGATTAATTAATTGTATTCTATATGTGTGTATATCCACCCTACAGACTGCCGTGCTGCACTTTGCATGCTCTTTCTGCAGCATGTGGAACAAATGTGTCCATGGAAACATGGCCGATGTTGGCAACTATGCTAGTGCAGAGAGTGACCCTCGTTTTAATCCTCACCAATTAACCATGTAGAAATCCATCAAACTGTTTTATACCCAGGTCAGCAGTTCAATTCTTCAATTCAAGTGCAAGCTTTTAAAACCACTTAGGTCCTTTCATCTGACAGACTGGTGAGCAGACAAGTTAATCTAGGTTCAGTTTTGGGCTCTCCATCATCCAGACAGCAGAGTTGTTGTATTTTTCATTGATCATTTAATGTCAATTCTCAATACAAGGAATGTTTTGCAAGTGCAATAAAACAAGCCTTGTCTGAAGCACTCAGGGAGAGGGGTGTGTGTGTGTGTGTGTGTGTGTGTGTCTGTCGGTGTCGGAGCGGAGCATCATGAGGATTTACATTTTGTTTATGCCAGTGTATAATCTGTGAGTAATTGAGATTATGTGGTTAAATGAGACAAGTCACAGGAAGAATCTCCGAGTAATTTAAGTCAATCCATTGTCCTAAAGCCATACTTCCATAGGAAACTCAATGTTTAACTGTAGATAGTAAAAAGTATATGCCTTTTGAGCACTTTTTTTTGTTAATTTCCTAGTACTTTTTGCACAAGGCTAAGCCCAGTATTGTTTCTGGTGGACAATTTAAGGATGATCTGTGGAATCTTCGCACACCTTGCCACGGATGCGTTGGCTATGCCGTCTGGTTTTGTTCCGATTTTTTTTCCTCTGCTGGTCCTTGTAGATGTCACAATCCTTGGACCATTTTCCTTCCATCTGAGCACTGCTTTAAAGGGCAACTAAACTTTGTTTTTTGAGTCAATAACTCCTCGCCGCGTGTAGAAATCATACGTGGCCGCAAGGAAATCAAGTACCTAGTCAACGTGGGACTCACTACTACTGATTCTTCATGCTGCAAAAGGTTATACAAAGGTTATACAATGTGGCCCCCCCAATAGCAGCATACTGCATCTTCCCGCTCTGGTTTCTCCACTTGGTTTGTACTGCGTGTGCGTGCGTGCGTGGGTCTGGCGCGCTGACTTCATCGGATCAGTAACCTTGGTCTGCTGCTGGTGCAAACTGGATTATTGCAGAATGTGGAAATGCCTGATTTATTGCCCCTAAAAATAAGGTATCCCCCTATATAAAGATACCTGATGTAGAAATATATTTCCATCCTGATTTAAGCCCTCTTTTTTTGGTTTGACAAGGTGCTGCCACTTTAAATATTTAACCCCTACCTGCACCTCCCTGGATGGAGATGACCCCTCACCTTTTTTAGTGTTAAAAATACACTCTCGCCCCTTTTTGTAGTACTTTGGAGAATTTTTCTCGCCGCTTTCTCATCTACCTGGATACAAACAGGTTAAGGTTTGTTCCCAAAAGCTGTTGATTTTGGTAAAAACTGCTCCCGTCCTCGCATATTTTCTGGAGTGCCAAGGAATGAGTCAGACGTTCCAGCGTTTATTTATATCATGCCGAGCATACCACTGCCGTTATTTGCTCTGCTGCCAGGGATGCTCAGGCAGCCTTTACAGTGTGCAGGATTCATAGCCACCTGTGTATATAGTACCCCGGGAAGTTCAAAGGAAACTCCATCACAGATTAATACCCTCCTTGAGTGTAGCGCTGGAGTGTCAGATCTGTAGACATAACAGCGGATTTCATTAAAGAGATATTCTGGGGCAATTGCCATGGCAACAGAGTGTTATCCATCACCCCCATATTGGACATGATATTAGGAAAAAATAATATTTTTCATTATACTCTGAATCCAGGGCTTGCCAAAATCCCAGGGCTCCTAAAAACCTTTTTAATTGTGTTACATAGATCTCCATTGAAAGTGCCATTTTCCCAAAAAAAAAAGTATACAGGGGGAGTCACTTAATAAAGCAATAAAGTGGGGGTGTTGCTCTGCCTCCTATAATTCAGGGGGTGCTCATGGGTTTAAAGATATATATATATATATATATATAATATATATAAATAAATAAATTGGGGAAAACCCATTATAATAAAGCACTCCAAAGGAATAGTAAACACCCAAGTATAATTATAGAAAAAATACTTTAATGAGTAGCAAACCTATAGAAATATATGAAGAGGCCTGCTGTGTGTATAACGTAGAAGCCAACCCATATAACGATATACAAAATTGATACAAGACAAATGGAAGCTAGGTAAAGTTACTAGGCACCAGATGACCTCTCTTTAGCAAATATTCGGGCAAAAGGTTTGAAGCAATCCTCATGAGTCAAGCGGGTAAACACAGGACTAGGATAAACTGTCCACACGCGTATCACCAGATGGGGTCATCTTCTGGAACCGCCATTTTCCTGGCTCCTAATAATAACTAGGCCAGCTCCTGACTTAACATGTTTGGCTCCTAAAACCTACACACATTGGTTTTTAATTCCTCCTAAAATTCTTCCCAACGCATTTTGTAGTGTGTATGTGTGTGTATAATGCTGTTTCTTATTAGAAGAGGTGATAATCTTTGGGTTCTTGACCCTAATAAAGAAAATGGCATGTATTGACATATATTGTTTATTTATGTGCTCCATTTGGGGGGGGGGGGGGGGGACAGAAGGGCAATACAAGCGAAAAGGCCATTTCCAGAACCTCCTGGGAGCTGATAAGAAATGCTCTTTTAGAGATGCATGGGAATGCCTATTGCAAATGTGCAGGATGTCATATGGGTTCACCAATGACATCACAAAAACTGTCCACCAATCACTGATGTCAAAAGAAAAAAGTTTAAAAACACAACCTGCCAGGTCTTTACACATGTTTCAAGCTCTTCTCACACCTAGGGTTGCCACCTGGCCGGTATTTTACCGGCAGGCCGATAAAAAATTGTCATCGGGCCAATGTTAAGTCTATGGAGACTGTACCAAGGCCGGTATTTTTTTGAAGAAAAGGTGGCAACCCTACTCACGCCCAGTTCAGAAAATCTTTTTGCAGATACTTCTGAAAGCCGAACCCCTGCTTAGTAAAAAAAAAATAAAAAATCTTTTGATGCCTAGAGTATCCTTTTAAAGAGCTGGGTACTGCTCGTGCTATATTGTGTTATGCAGGCATTTAATCAAGGGAACACACAAATGTGCTTGAAGTCCATCTTCCAAGGTGGCTCTGTTCAGCAGCCTATTTTTTAGTACCAGTCCATGCAGATGGCATGGGGCTGAGGTCATGTTTTGGGGACGACGCAGGGGATACCTGCTTTCCCTTTTCGCACGGAAATTCCATAGAATACCTTGGCGTGTACAGCTGTATGGCTCAAAGTGTGATCCTCACTAATAAGATTTACTTATTTTATTTCATTTTTTTAATTTAAACATACACCACTCGTGAACTCAAATCTGTCATGGTCCATTAAAAAATAATAGTATGTACTGTATATCTCATAATCAAACGCTTGTCAAAATATAACTTTTTTTTATGTTATTTATTTTGGTAGGTTTGTTAAATGCCCCCCCTTTAAAAATAACTAACTTCATTTTACAAAATGCATTTTTAATTGTGTTTTTTCCAGTAGTCGGCCCTGCTAGCCGTAATGCAATCAATGGACACACACTGTTAACCAAACAAATGAAGCCTTTTGGCTACTAAATTCTACAGTCCTTTATCATCCCAGTGTCTCTGAGGATTTCTGTTCAGTGTGTTTCAGAATCGGCTGTTCGGTGCTGGTGTAATTCTGTATAAATCTAGTTTGCACAATCCAATAGGTTCACACCCTGTTTGCCCCTCTCTCTAGACGGGTAAGAGGGGGCCTCCCCTGCCTTGTTGCATGTAGCAGATGCCGGCCCGGTCGGCGGGCTGCAGTAATTAGCAACCTTCGCTGAGCACGGTCTCCTCTCATCCGTTTCACCTGTGCCGCGGCCTGTTGAGAGCAGATGGCCTGGTTGGCCGAATCTCAGGGCAGCTTGGTGCCTGTACCTTACTTGATCCAGCAGTCTTTAGGACACCTGGCAAAGCGTGCATCTGTTCTACATCTCGATGCCAGCCATCTGATCAAGAACTTAGGATAATGCCACAGGCCAGAGAGAGAGAATCCTCGATGAAACTCACTTGTGTAGCTCTTTGTTTATATAATGGAGCTATCAATTTGTTAATTACCAAAATATCTTCATACCAGAGGCTTCCAAACCCCTTTAATCTACTTCTATCATATACAGCCTGCGGCTGCGCAAGAGCGGTTTGCCACTGGCCACCAATCACACCACAGAACTGGGCACGCGCCCCTGCAGGGGATTTTTTTTAAAATCTGACTTTGGGCAAATTAAGTTCTGTGGGTAAATGGATTCGGAAATCTAAAATGGCACAATTCACAATATGTGTTGATTTTTAAAATGTACGCAACCCGATTTATTTAAAGGGCCGTTAGCGAGAGAAATCTTTAATGATGTGTGTTAAACGACTTTTACGGCTGCAAAAGAGCTGTGCATTTTTAAGAAAGCAGGTAATGAGCAGCAGAGAGGGGGGCGAGGTAAAGCCACTGGTCACTGACTTCTGTGATGGATTTCTGTAACTTTGTTTTTGATGGAGCAATACCAATATTTTATAGCTTTTGTAAATTGGCCCCATTCTGACCATCAATTTTTACATTAAAAAAAAAAAAAAAAAAAAAATATATATATATATTTTTTTTTTTTAAATTCTCTTTCGATCATGTTTATTTTAGAAGATATCACTGGCTATGAAGAGGAGACACAAGCACTAGGAGATTTTCTTTCCCAGAATCTCTCCAAAACAAGCTGACTTGCCTCTTTTTTTGTTTTTAATTGACCTTTCCAAAGGCTCCTGTTTAAAAGAGTCTCAGTAGGGAGCTCCACTATAGACCACGCCCACAAGCTGGAGAAATTGTGCTAGTGCTTAGTTTCTCCTCTCATAACTCCATATTTTGTATGCACAAAATGATCATTACTGTACTTTTACAAACCGCCTACCAATATGTTAGCATTTTAACAGTTGCAGCCTTCCTGCTGCTGGTGACCTACTTTTCCCATAATGCCTTCTCAGCAAAGAGCCTGCATGCAGGGAATTATGGGAGATGTAGTCATCCTAGTTTTAATGCTTAATTAGTGACCCATTGCATGTGTCACTTAGGGACCTGAATGTCTAAATTTACCAGGGAATGTTTTGAATATGTTTTTGGGGAATTTACCCCATGCTTCAAAGTTAGGCATGGTGCAAGTAAAGAAGGGGGGCGTTTACCTTAAGACATCCGCAGCGTGGCGCAATATGTCATCTGTTAAAAATATGAGCCTTTAAAGATGGAGAGAGGTCTGAAACCCGCACTAATGTAAAAAGGGTTAACCCAGCGATGGCACTGCATAGGTTTTGGCACTACATATCCCATGATGCTCAGTCCTAAGCCAGATGTTTAGGGACTACATTCCCATGACCGAGCATCATGGGATATGTAGTTCCCGCACATCTGCTGTGCCAAGGTTAGCCATCACTGCCTTAAGCCATCAGTTAATGGTTCTCATAGTACATTTGTCTTCAGTGGGTAATGTTTATCAACCGGAGGCTGGCATGGAGCGGATGCCAAGGGTTGCCATGGAAACCCACACAACCGTATCCTAACAATGAAGAGCATCTCTGGCATTCTGATACAGAATCTATGTGTCTATAGCAGCTCATCAGGAATCTGGATTCAAATGACTGTTTACTATTTGTCTGGGTGCCTTTTGGATCTAGGTTGTATACAGGAGGACATGTGGTACCCCCCGGACTACAAAATGCTTTTATTTATTAAAATCCTTTTTATTTGGAATATACATTTTCCGTTTTCGATTAATGCAAATAAAAATAATCAAATGTAAACCAAAATGTTACAAGAATGGCCAGGACAAATACGTATTGGGTACAAATAATGAAATAATGCTGAAATTACAGCCATAATATTTAATGTTGCAACAAAAAAAAGAGAAAATCTAAGCCCCGCTGCACCGCGCCCCCCCCCCCCCCCCCCCCCCCCACTTTCCTATAAAGCTTATATCCGTGGGCTCCAAATCTCCTAAAATATATGTGTTGAATCTTGGAAAAACACGGTCAGATTGTCCAGATCCCAGATCTTTGTTTATATATATATATTTGTAGACCGTGTCGATATCTCAAAAAAGGCAGGGTGTCCAGGGCTGTTGCCACAAGGGTAACTTAGAAATATAAAAAAAATCAGGCGTTACATTTATCTTAATGGACGTGCCAAAGATATTATATTGTGACCATCTGGCCATAAACCACAAAATTCTCTTTTAGTTAAGTAATTTGTTCTCCCCTTGATAACAGAATGTTTTCTGCTGAGCTTGGCATGTGTCTCGGTGACCTTTCTCCCCGTGTCCGTATTTTTTATTTTATTAATTTTTTATTTAGCACATCCAAACACTATAACGGAGGCAATCGATGTAACCTCAGCGATTTTATAA
Source organism: Pelodytes ibericus (assembly GCA_036172795.1). Classification (NCBI taxonomy): domain Eukaryota; kingdom Metazoa; phylum Chordata; class Amphibia; order Anura; family Pelodytidae; genus Pelodytes; species Pelodytes ibericus. Next base: position 83,986,653 of record CM069864.1, on the reverse strand, counting down.
CACTTCTGCTCAGCAAGCACACTGCAATAATAATAATAAAAAAAAAAAAAAAAGTAATATTGTTGTTCAAATACATGTGAATGAAAGAAATATTTCTGGAAGATATCTGAATGGTTTTTAAACCGGGCATGGACAACTGTACCCCAAAAAATAACTTGTGTTTAAACTAAAGATTGTATCAAGTATAGATTATTTGTAACAAAAGTCTTTAATGAAAGAATACAAATGAAGTGCCTTATTAAGCCTTCTTTACTTTTTTTAGTTGCTCTGGTTGCAGAGTGACATCAAAACAGCCAATAGAACATGGAAGTAGCGTGCTACAGCGCTTCCAACGCCGTAACTGGGAGGAGCTCCCAAACAGAGGTCACTCTCTCCTGGGCCTAAACCCTGCCAGAGTATAAAACTGTAAAATAATATCCCCCACTAACCCACTTAATATATTTATAATTTTTTTACATTTCTTTTATGTTCATATCCAGGGCTTGACAAATCCCAGGAACCCATTTGCACATTGGTGTACTATGTAGGTGTTATGTATAGTCTTGCTTAGTAAAGGACTTTGATAAATTCCAGGAGCCATGAAGGCCTAGCTCATAAAACCTTTTACTGTAGTTTGAGTATTTTACAAAGAACTCTATGGAAGACCCATTTACATGGCTCCTAACAATTACTAGGCTTGCTCCTGCATTGGTCTATACGGCATCGAAAGTTTTCAAGGATTTGCAAAGTCTTTTTTTATTTTAATATTTATTTATTTTTTTCTCATTTTTGCATTGGAAGAAAACTACAAAAAATTCCTATAGAAGGAGCTGAAAAACTAACCCCCTCTGCCTATTTACAAATTCATTGCAGGTCTACCATTTTAACCCTTCTCCTGTCTATTCTGGGCCTCTTCTCTCTACAAACGTTGGATACACTTGGCAGCCCCCATCTTTTTGTACGCAGCATTGTTAAATTCTTTCAGTGCAGGTAAAATGATGGTGCATGAGTCAGACCCACATCTACAGGCATATGTAGATTAAGGCTCCCACTCGTATACTTCTCTCTGATTCATAGCACGTATCTTTTTGGCAGGAATACAGAGCTTTAAACGGTTTGCGACAACCTCCTTGAGAATATGGCAGAGTGTTCCTGGAAACATTTAACATGGAGGTCAGCAGCGAGGCGTCTATTTATTAAAACTGAAGTAGTCCGTCCGGTGTTGGGGAACCGCAACGGCCCTTTAACAAGATTGTAACAAGTTTTTTTTTTTTATCACGAGTTAATTCACAGGGACTCTCTGTTTTTAAGAAAGCATAGCTTGGTCAAATAAGACACCCCTTTCTGTTCCTCTATACAATAACCACTCTTATTTTTTTTCTTTTTTAAACCCTTAAAGTTTATTTGGTTCACTTAAAGTGATGCCAAAAAGGCATTTTTTGTTTTCCTGTCACCGAACACAGAGACAGAGACCCGAAAAAATTGGGATGTCATGTGTAACATTGTGTAGGCGTGGCAGAATCCGAAAGTTTGGGCATAGCTCATCGTTGGGGGGCCCACAGTGAGCTGCCGTTCAGGCCAAGTCGTCCTCGTGTTTGTTTGGGTAATGTGTGTTAGAACCTGGTGTCTATCTGTAGATACATTAAAGTTTTCTCTGCTCTTGGCGGAATCAGAGCTTGTCTGCTGCCAGTCAGAACTGGGGCTCGCCGCGGATGGATGTCTGTTGAGTTTGAAGGTCAAGTTGAGGTCCCCTCTGTTGGTGGCATCGGGGAAAAAAAAAAAAAGTAGGATCCTCGCCCTGTACTGAGAAGTACTGCCGGTCAGAGAATAAACTGGCATGTACCTTAAAACCGTACTTGTATAGTTATAGTACATATATAGCTGTAAACGAAGAGAATAAGTGTTTATTTCTTGTTCCCGTCTGCTGATTAGGGAGCAGCTATACCCATACGTAACACTGCCACGGATGGCAAACTTCTAGAGCCACTAAAATGTGTTTTTTCTTTCCACTGGTGCTGAAACATAGAATGTGTTGGCAGATAAGAGCCATTCAGTCTATCTAGTCTGCCATTTTTTATTTTATTTTTGCTCAATTTATTAGTTCCTGGCCTTCTCCTAGACAAACGACGAAAGCATTCATATATATTAATTTTTTCATGAATACAGGAGAACGGTGGGGAAAGACTAGAGGTGGGGTTTATTGAAGTGAGAAAGTGGGGAAATGTTTTTATTGGGTTAATTCAATAGTCTGTGAAACGTGTCAGGTCAGGTGTAAAAACCCCCAAAAAACAAAACCTGAAGGTGACATCGCCAGTTTTGGGAATTTGCTCATCGACTGTAAAACCCAATCTTTAAAGTATTGGCCTTATTTTTGATTTAACTGACTACTTGGGAGCTTTTTCCAGACAATGCTCTCCATTGACTATAAAAATAGTTTCCCAACTAGCTTGTTTTGTCCTCCTCTGGCTGCAAAACAGATGCATCTTTCTAGAAAACTTTAAAAACTTCTGCTAAGCAATACAATGTTTACGCAGAGGGCACATTAAGCGCTTTTTACGCTGTCTTGCTTTCAGGAATATGTAATGTGCTCCGAGCCGTTAAATTATTCTCCTTCCTGAGCGACCCACAGAGAGCTAGCATAGTCATGTCATCTCAAAAATCAATACAGATCGTTGAACTATTAATATTTTAGAGAGGATTCGTAAGCTGGATAAGAGTCTGTTGAACGGAAGTTGGGAGTTTTCTGTTTTCCTGGCAAGTGTAAACTGATGTGGTGGTCTTGACCTTCCAGACGTTGGGGTATTTTCTCAAAAGAATATATATATATATTGATTAGGAGAAACATGGATTTTTTTTATTTTTTTGGTTGAAATCATTGACCAGTTTTTTTTAAACAGTAACAGGCCCATTGGAGGGTGTGATTCAGTTCCAAGGGGGCCTCCAGCACACTGAAAGCAGTCGTCTTATCGTCTGCAGTAGATGTCCTGGTCCCTTTTGAGAAAATGCTACCCTTAGCCATTATTGTGGAATCAGCAACTCCTTTAATGAGCTCAAGTGGTTGGACTGCAGGATATTTATTGGCGCTCTCTGCTAGTTGAAGCGCGGAAGGGATTTGCTCATGAGTTCACAGTTTACTATGTGTTGATGCCAGCGTTTAATAGGATTATGCATACCTATGTCAATACAAATGTTTGGTCATGCAGTGTTTGCCCATCGACCTGAGGCTCCCAAGAGTACAGGTGTTTGGCAGGAAGCCCACATCCTTTCCTATTGCACAATCAGGTTACCCTTAGAGCATGAGGCTGTCTCTCAGATGCAGCCCATCTCTCGTGGGGAAGACCCAACCCAATGCCTTGTTGCAGCTGTCATGTTAGTTTTGGGGTCTGATTAGGAGCAAAGTATTTGCCTAAATGAAGAAAGTTTTTATAAAGTTTCAAGGAGAAAGAAAAAAAAAAAAAAGGCTTAATTCTCAATACAAGTGATATCTGCCAACTCGGAACAGGAAACTGGTAGCTTAGTGGCTGACTTCATAGGAATGCATCTCCTACGACTCTCAGCCAGGTTTTGGGCAGTGATGGTGCTTATACCAGAGTGTGACAAATCCCAGCAGCCTGTGACCCCTGGCTCCTAAAATCAGTGCTGCTTGTCTTCTTACTTTTTATTTTATTCATGTTTTACACGCAACCGTTTTTTGATATTTGGCCTGTCCCCCATACCTGCCCTGTTAGGCGACATGCCACGTGTCCACAGGCTGTCCGTGGAACTGTAACTCTTCTCTGTGCTTGGCCTGCCTCTCCCTTTCCAGAATTCGCTATGTTCCCCTTATGCACACTGCATGTTTTGGATTTGTAAATTCAATCTGCACAGACACAACTTGAAATCTCTCTCCCCCCCCCCCCCCCCCCCTACCCCGTGTCTGCTGGTATCCTGTGATACTCCTCCCCACCTCCTCCCTGTGCGGTGTGTGTGTGTGGTGTAGATATGAATATTTATGTCTGTTATCACGCTGCAGGAGTGGGCGTTACTTGCCTGTCCTAACGCCCACACCTCTCTCTTCTCTGGGCACAGTGCTGCAGGCATGCTTGTGTAGGAATACAGCTTTATTTACCACCATCTCTGTATACCCCACTGCAGTCTGATGCCAACAGGGCAGATCACCTCTGCATACCCCTTCCAATCGCGCCACAACTGGCGTCATGATCCTCCGATCATCCCTCCCACGTCGGTATCTGTATCTTTGTTAATAATAAGAGTTTGAAATAATAAATCTCCATATCCTTTTACTGGTTATTAGTAAATAGCAGGTTACAGAGCTGCTATTTAATTATAGCCCTCCCCCTTCTTATTATTACCTGTAATAGTGTTAGTCGGGTTATTTGTTTTTTCTTTCCTTGGATTGGCTCTTGATCCAGCCTTAACAGGATTCCCCATCCTCAGCGGGAGAGTGGGGGGCGCCAATATTGGTTATAGGTAGGCTGGTAGTGCTGAAAGCACTTGAAAGAATTAGGCAGTATTGCGTTAAAAGAATGCAGACACACCTGGAGGAGTAATAAAAACTAGAAAAGGTACAATTTCTGGGGTAATTGTGTGAAGTGTTCTTGCCTCCACCAGTAGTCTACAACTGGAGTGGGCAGAGTAACTGGGTGGAGTGGTTCGAATAACTGTTGTGTGGCTGGAGTAACTGTGGAGTGCGGTTGCCATCTTCAAACGGTCGTATTTTAAAAACTATAAATCCTACAGCGAAGAACTTTATATTGTGAGAATCACAAGACCCAGACCTACATTTTGATGCATAGTATGTCTCTGAAGTACTAAAAATGAAGGCACAGTCGCAGTTTAGATATTGCCCTTCAAATTTGAGGTGGCTAGAGTGGAGTTTCAATGAATGTCAATGGACGGCGTGAGTTGCAAACAAATGGTCATATTGTGAAAACTATCAGGACTATTGCTTGGCCGTGGACATGTTTAGTGGCAGCAGGGATAGCTGAACGTTTTGATATAAGATTTGTGTAGGTGGGCTTGAAAATGAGGGAGTGGTGGCAGTTTACAAATCATGTCCTGATTTTTCAGCTCACACTCTAGCTTTTGTCAGCTGCCATTCTAGTTTTGAACATTCCGCCATTTATTCCTATGGGACCAATTTCGCCACAAAAACGACGATATTTCGTGAACCATTCAGCGAAACGTTCCACAAAGTAATAGCACACCGATCGGGAACAATCCGCACATTTCGGTATATTACTGTCTATGTAGTGTAAAAACTGTGGGAGGAGTTAGGGTGGTAAATTTGGCTATAATAAGAATAAGAATATATATGTGAGATAATATTAAGTGGTCTTGCTATGCAAGAACACCTAATAAAATGTGATAAAGGATTCAATATACACATTACATAGTTGAAACATGCAATGTGTAAAGAAACAAGTACACCAAAATGGCAGAAGCCTAAAAGCGGGCTCAGAGAAAGCCTTATGGCGAAATGCATCAGGGATCTTGTGAAATGGTGGAACCAGGTGTCACTGGAACCCTGACACATTTCGCCATAAGGCTTTCTCTGAGTCCGCTTTTAGGGTTCCCCCATTTTGGTGTATGATTTTTTTACCTATGCATTATGTATTTTGAATCCTGTATTAGATTGTCTATGCATTGTATTTCGTTGCACAAATTTCTACCTGTCTTTTCCAGCGCTTTCACCACTACCATCCTACCCCTGTACTTTTTCTTTATAGTCGAGGGAACAGCACTCGTTGGAGATTAAAGCTGCTTTTTTTCTTCTTCTTGCTTTCTCTATCCTTTCTTATTTCTCTGTCGCGCGTCTTTACTATATCTACCAATTCTGTTCACGATGGGCCTTTACTGATGTTCTATTGACCTTTACGACCTTGCCACAGACACTGATGTCGTTGTACACTGCACTTTGGGCTGCATCCAGGTTTAAAGGTCTGTTGCCAAATCCTTGCCCATTTAAGAGTGTTAAACCTCAGAGAAACACTGGAAATGGGCGCTTCACAAGATTTTTTTGGAGCACTCTGCCAATTCCTGTACCCCTGATCTTCCCTGGCCCTCCATGAACGTCAATATTGTAGCACAAGGGAAAAGTCTATTGGACCTGACAAACCCCAGTCAGCATACCTCCCAGCATTGCCCCTCTGTGAATCGGAATGCCATCGCTCTCTGTCATTGGTGTGTGCTTGTGTCATTCGCTCAGCACGCAGCCAATCAGCAGGGACGGGATGACGCTGCACACCCACATATGCAGCCATCTTGCAGATTGCTGGATTAAACCATGCGGTAAAAAAAAAAAAAAAAGCATCAAACATGTAAAAAATAAATTAATAAAATAAAGTGATGTCTTTGCTAAACGTTTAGATTTTTTAGTTTTGCAGAAGGTCAGGATAATCTGTGAAACCCTTTACTTCCTGTTATCTTTACTGGAGCATCCGGTACAGGAAATCTGATTTCCCCTGGTCGCTGACAAGACGGCAGAATGTGCTTTCCTGACACAGCCGATTTTTGTGTTTCGTCTGCAATATCCCTTTAAGAGAATGTGCTAAGGCAGCGCTTGGCAAAGATTGGTAGGCTTCAGGATCCAAGCAGATCTGTTCAGGAGCCAGTCTAGTTAATATTCGGAGCCAGGGAAGTGGTCGTTCCGTAGAGTTCTATGTAATATATGCCAAAAATAAATAGTTTCTCCCCTTTTAAATACCTCTTTTTATTTTGGTACTGTTTAAGAAGCTCTGTCTCCTAAATATTGTTCTTTGTGACTGTAGAGTATAAAAAAACACAGTACGTTGTTTTGCAGAATTGTATCCAAATATATAAAACAAGAGAATGTGTTTGTGACTTTGTTCTTGGTGTCTTCTGTTGATGACATCACCTTGTTACTTTAAACGCAAATTAACTGCTTTCAACAGAAACAATTGCGTTTCTCTATAAAATAACAGTTTAGATGCAATGTACCAACCAATACGGCAGATTTTTGTGTTTTTCCGTTTTTGTAACTTTTTTTTTGTGATCGATATTTCCTTTTTCTCTGTGTTGCAGGTCAGACGGGGAGAACTCCAGGACCGTGAGGTGAGTGTACATCCTGTTGATCATTTCTCCCTGCTTAGCCATGTCATTCTGGGCTATAACACCCAGTCCTGTAGTTTTTGGTGAGCTTGGAGGAAGGGGTGGGGCCTGCTGCACGGTGAAGCGCTAGTTGAATGTTGTAGAATGTTATTACTGCACTATATCTTTGTTTTTCTTTTCCCCACTGGCGCCTCCCTGATTTTTACTTTTCGCACGACCAGCGTTACGTACGCGCCTCTGCGTATCACCTCTTTCTAGCACATTATCTTAGTGTTAAATTGGTCCTTTCAGTAAAGCATAACTTTGCAAAGAGCTTGTTTTAGATCAGACGTGTTAGTTCTCCGGTCTATTCTTGGCTTTGCTGGTATCTCTTCCCCCCCCCCTATAGGAAAAAATGAACAAAAGTCCAAAAATAGAACTATAAAACTAAAAAACTTAGTTTCCAATTCCTGAGATTCATCTTTTATTCTATTTTTCTTTCCATTTTTTAACTTCTCCATTTGAACATCTCTGTAGCCATGTTAACCCCATAGCCCCCCCCCCCCTTCTTCCTCGAGCAACAAATTCAAATTTTTTAATTTTTAGTTATTACCATATTCTCCTCCTATAAGCACAGCCCCATTTAGCTGTTTTTTTTTTGTAATTAAAAAAAATAAAATAATAACGGAAATGCTGACCGTCTCGGGCGGCGCAATTCTGGACTTAAACACTGGATATATTGGCACTCTTCACAAATGCCCAGAACTAAATCTGTGTACTCCGGTGGCAAGCGTTATACATTTTGTGGCCACCAGGTTTAAAACCCGGCATCTCCTGAGTGAAAACTAGCTGTAAATTTAAAAATAAAACCAGATTTCCTATCTTCTATTGGACACTGTTGAATTTGCTTTTAAACCCAGCAATTTGCTCCGTTAGGTTGAGTTATACAGACAAAACAGATGCTTTTTGAATTGGAACCTCACTTGTATCAAGGACGGAGATGTGGGTAATTCTGGATGCATATGATGTTCCATTGTGGTTTACTCTCCACTGGTCCCTCTTCTTGGAAATTTTAATTAAATTTTTTTTTTTTTTGCTTTCAAATCCATGTGTTTTTTCAAGAAGGGGGGACGGAAAGGTTTTTGAGATCATAGATAACGTGTTTTAAGTGAAGCCTGTTTTTCAGTCATCATAGCAATATGTGTAAGGATTAAATTATCAGCAGATGGAGAGGAAGATTGTGTCATGAGTGAAGCATTTATCTGAATCATAGTACTGGTGACTCCTTACGATTTGGCAACGGGAAGCTGAAGGGTACATTTATGCTAGATGACCGGGTGGTGGGAGATAATTACCGCGGCTGAATGAGGGCCTGGTGTGTAGCGCCTCTGAAACATCTGTATTAGAGCAGCTGACGTGGCTCAACCGGGTAGAGATGGGAAGCCGGGGCTCGAAGGTTGGCCAGAGCAGGTGGCGGGGAGGCTGCTTTATCAGCACTAAATTATTTAACCCTTTTGGCGCCGGGGCGGTGCGTTCGCCAAACAACCGGGATGAGCCTAAAGACAGTATTGCAACTTTCTAATGTTAAAAAGGCTTTACCCCATCCAGTACTTAAATGGGCTTGTTCTATAAATCTATAGGCATACTTATAATATAATTTTATTTATGGGGCAGCTGTGTATTTTTTTTTTTTCTGCTGCTAATCATTTTATCCATACCTACAAATGAGGACACAGTTGCAGTACTTTTATAAATTTAAAAAAATAAAAAACACTTTTTTTAAAGTATCATCTCTACCTGGCACTCAGAGGGGTTTTACTGGATCCTCTCCATACAGTCTCTATCCCCCTCCCCTGTGTAAAGCTATTCTCACTCGCTGACCTGTTACGTGGGGCGTACCACGTCCTGTAAGTGCCACACGTCTTTTCTAACCACGTCTAAAAGAACCATTTTATTAAAGTTTATATATATGTAGCTCTAGGCACAGAGCACAGAGAGGATCTGCATACCAAGTTAGACAAACAAGACCAGACTGATGAGGTAGGGAGACTTGCTCTCACAGCTCGCAATCTAGAAAGCTAATTGTTTCCTGCGCTCATTACGAGTTCCTTGCGTCAAACGTTTTCAATTGAGCGCATTTTTTTGGGTATAGGCTAGATAACATGCAGGTGAGTGGATGTTAAAGGGGCAGTCCACCTAGCTTCTTGTCTGTATGTGTGTTTATTGGTGTATATTGTATGTGCCATGCACTTATTCCTACTGTAAACACAAATTGACAGTTCTCCTGTAGTGTTACATTGAACCTCAGGGGCCCTTGAAATTCCATGACATCCAATAAGGAAGGGCTTGGACGTTTTATGTGATAATTGTTGATAAGACACATTTTCACACTGTAGCTGGATCTGCCCCTTTAAGATAAGGGCTAGGCCTAAGAGCACTGCCTGCAGTGTGGCCTTTGTACTGCTTTCTTACCATGAATGCTATTCAGCACGGAAAGGGTGGTAAAGATGGCCTTTCTATAAGGTGAATCAAGGAGAGTTGACGTTCTTAGCTTGCATGACTGTTTAAAGCGCCAGTCCTTTTTAGATCGCCACCTTGTATTGTTCGAGCTTGCTGGGGCCCGCAGGGATATTTTTGGAGCTTTTACCATGGTTGAGAGCTCCCTAGACTAGTACAAACGGTCTTTATTTTAAGGGGACATACCTTTTTTTTTTTTTTTTTTTTTTTTTTTCTTGGATTGGCCATTGGCATATTGCAGGGTTTCTTGACATTGGCTCATGCTCCCTTTTTTCTTATAGGTCACCTGCCAATTATGGGCTCTGATATTTGAGTGGAGTCCTTAATGGCAGACCCTTGAGCCATGGAAAGTTCAAGGTGCGAGCAGATTGAAAACTTGAGTACCTGCAGGGTCTAATTTGAGGCCTACTTTTGTCGACTTGCCTTTTTTTTTTGACTCCTGAGGCTCTGCTCAGTTTAATGGAAGGGTACATTCAGGGTGACTAATGCCTGCCAAAGTTTTAGAGCCATATTGTGTCCGTTTTGACCTTTTTGCCCTTCAAACACAAACCCTCTTTTCTAAACCTTCTCAGGCTCAGTAGTGTTTGACCCCTTGCAATAGTTCGAAAACAATCCGTTCCCCTAAACCTATGAACTCCCAGACACGTGTCTCTATCCATCCCCAAATCTGACCTTTTTCAGGTGTGGCATTTTATCTGACCTATGATGTTCCATTACCAAAGGTCCCCTCTCTCTCAGCTGTTTTTAGAGGGTTTTCTTCCTGTCTCCAAAACTTTTTTTTAGGTTGTATGAGGGCTACAACCCCCCCCCCCCCCCCCCCCCCCCAAGCTATCTGTCTATTTTTCTGTGCTGCTTCTTCTCCTATCTTTGGCAGCCCGTTGCTAAGAGAAGCTGTGTAGTGCAGTTAGGAAGAAAAAAAAAAAGGGGCTACATTGATGCCAGGAGATGAGGTGGGAGTTTGTTATATCTTGTACGCCTCCAGATAAGAGCGTTGGAATGTGTGGGCTTCCTTCATATCCCGATGCCCTAGATTTCTACTGTAAGGGCTGTACCCTTAAACGTTTCTAGGTGAGGCTGGAAATACCCACTGGCCTGCACTGACAGCAGGAAAACCAGCATGTTAGACATAGTAATAATAAGGAATGATGCTGTTCTAGCTGTATATTTATTGGATGGACTGGTTCCTTCTGACTAGTTACCCTCTCAATCTGCAGATATAAATTATACTGAGAGAGAGAGATTGTTGAGGTGTGTTAGTCTTGGAAAAAGCAAGATATAGGTCAGAAATGAATAATCACCCCCCCCCCCCCCCATCTGTCCTCTGTGATCATTTTCCAGCCTTGGATATGAATATAAATATACTGCTGTCGTTACTATACAATGTGTATTCATTGCTATAGGAGTCTGTGTGTATCCGGCACAGAGCAGAGCCTTCCATGCTTTAAAGGGTTACTAAAATGTATTTGTTTCTAATATAGAAGCACAAGTGAAAAGTTAGTTATTTGTCCCCGGTGCGAGGATTAACTGGAATGTACTTTTGATAGTACCACGCCAGTTTATCATGGCAGCTGCCATGCTTTCCGTGACCTAGCCATAGTTACTGATCTGCTAAGGTTATTGAAATAGTAAAAAAAAAAAAAAAAAAAAAAAAAGAAGATGATCGGGAGACTGACAGGAGCCTGCCATGCATACATCAGCGTCTGCTCCGTGAATGAAGCCGGAGTGGACATTCATTCATTCTCTATCTACACGCGTTTTCAAATTGATGAAAATGCTTGGCTTTTTTCTTCTTCTTCTCCTCTTCCTGATCTTGTTTCATCTGTAAATACTCTGTAAGAAGTGCTTACTGTAGCCTTACTCTGCATTTGTATTTCCCATGGTACTCTCAGTGGCTCAGATCAAATATGGCGACCTTGACAATGTCATAACTTCATTATTTTTTTTTTTTTTTTTTTAAATCTGGGTCAGAGGAAGCATTGTGTGATGCATACTTGAGGATTCTCCTAATTAATAGCTTTTAGTATGAATGGGGAATACATATAAAAATCCTTTTCCAGAAGAATACTAAAACAAAACCAAAACAATCGCTTAAAGAAAAAACATCAGATGAAATCATACTACTGGGATCCATATTTTTGCAATGGTGGGCTAATTGTTTCACCGTCGGGGGCTAAGGAAAGTGTAGCAGTCGCCATAGAAAGCACTGGCATATATCTACATTCTGCCGCACCCTTTAAGAGTTCTCCCTATAAATATGGTGATTGGCCCAATAGGACTAATTGGTTAAGAAAAAAAAATAAAAAAAATAACTAACCATCTTCAAAAAAGGGATACACGATTGCCTTTCGAACACTGTACTGCGCAGTATCTCCAGGGGTACTTCACTAAAAAGTGAGGTACAGGTGAGTTGAACATTTTTAATTTTTAAAACCACCTACTTTAAAAAAAAATAAAAAAAAAAAAAATAAAAAATCTTTATACAGTACCTACTCTGTTGTTCTAGCAGGAGGAGCTCACCAGGTTTGTCCCTGCACGTTTTTTTGGTGAATAGCTGTCTCTGAGCTCAGCCTAGTGTTAAGTTTGCAGAGAGATGCTGCCTTTAGCTCAACCATGCAGGATGCTATGAAGTTAGGTTTAGGGTGTTCAGCAATTCTGTGGATACTTTCGTTTGATGAGTTCTGGCCTATTGAAGTCGAAAGACACTTTAACCTTCTCTGTTGGTACCGTTTTTGGGTTGGGGATTAGGGACCCCAAACTACACTCGAAACTGTGCCTCTGGGATTTTTTTTTACTATTGAGACGACTTTTATTTTACTCCCTTAAATTCCTCCATACGTCCTTTCACCCCCAATTTTATTATGATTAAATTACTGTAAAAAAACGTGGGGGAAAAGAAAATAGTAAAATTATATATATCATTTTTTTTTTTTTTTAAATCAAGGATGAGCTAACCTGCGTCATGCTGGCTGAGCATCATGGGAGTGGTAACCTTCTGTGGTTGCCAGAGGTGGTCTGTCCCTGAATTGAGATATTAACCTGTAATATTCCATGCATCTGTAATTGGGCTTGTTAATTAGGAGACTATGTGCAGTTGCACCGTATTGATATGATGGCTGTGCACACTGCATCACACTCCGTATGTGCATGCAGATAATGGGACTGCACTGATCTGCAGTACTTTCTGGTCACTGCATTTCGCTCTCTGCTCCTAAATCACTGAATGCCCCTGACCTGCTCACCCTGGCCTCTCCACCAATTAGATGCAGATGTCCCAGTAAGTGGCACGTTGTAGTGTCTGCTCCCATTCCATCCCGCCAGCCTGGTTTTAATTGCTTCTCTCCGGGGATACGAGAGGTACACAAGGTGCCCCCAGAGTGGATATGCTACAGTGACCTCATCTACCTTTATATTATACAGATTTACCACGGAATGCGTGAGGTCATCTCAGAATAATGGGTTTAAAAACAACTATATCCCTCTTCATTTCATATTCTACTGCCGTTTCATCCCCACGGTTGCCGTGGAGACTGGATCTGGTAAACTGTACAGGGGCGAAGGGAGGGGAAAAAAAAGGTTCCCTTTTCCAAAATAGTCCCTCCCCCTCCGTGCTAATTGCTGGGTGTGAGTCATTCTGCAGCTGTACTAGGGATTCTGTTTAAGACCAGAGTCTGCATTTCACTCTGCATTAGAGACCTCCCCTTCAGGCCTAATATAAGGGACGTCCAAAGTGTGGCCCGTGGGCCAATTGCGGCCCATCTGGATTGCAAGGTGTGGCCCAACGGACTACCCAGATTTTGATTAGCCCTATAAAGCTTTAATTTTGTTTCAACAAACTTGATTTACTTTTGGGGGGGGGATGTTACTTTAATTTTTATTACTGCAAAATAATGAAACATTTTTCTGTGGCCAACAAGCTATTCTTCACCATTAAATTAAATAAATGGATTTCAATTATAACCACTATTGGTGGTACTATAAAAGTAAATTAAGCAGTAACTTTTGCCCCCCGCAGCAGAGACAGTTATGGGGAGGGGGCAAATAGCTTACATGGAGAGCCAGTCCCTACTAGGACCACCAATAGTGGTTAGGACCACCGCTGAATATAATTATACTGGTAATAAGTACTCAAGAAAATAACTTACATCCTTCCATTTCATATTGGTGGATGAGAATTTGTGATGCAGACTGAGGGGAGGAGGAGGGGTTGGGCAGGTGACGGCAGACTGAAAGGGGTGACAGTGTTACTATTTTTGTTGGTACATCCTACCTCACTGCTTTGTGCTTACTGCACAGACATCTGTGGGGGCAATGGGGCTCCTAAGTCCTAAGGCAGCACAGAGATTAAGTACATCACTGCTAGTGATTGCATATGGAACCTGAGATACTGACAGATCAGCCTGTATGCTTCAGGCTTCCTGAACAAACTAAAAGCTTCATGCCATTGCGCATTTAACTTGGGCCTTCAATGTCTACGACTCTCTGTCGTTAGAAATATGGTACTTTATTTTAATTCCAATTTTGCCCAAGTCATCGAACCAGGCGAGGGGGAACTACTGTGGGTTACCAGTTTTATCAACTCCTTAACTACACGTGACGTACACGTATGTCCTGTGTATAAATGAGCTTCGGAAGTGAATCTTCAGTTATTGCCCTGTAAATTGCAAATAACAGAAAAACACGTAAGCATTGGATATTTCTAATCTCAGGACAAATATTATATATTTATAAGGTCTTTTTATTGGCATTTGTAGATGTGTAAAAGATTTTTCAAGTAAAAGTAAAAGAAAATGTTGTTACATTTTTTATCATTTTTTTATGGTACATTTTTTGGTATGATCAAAATTATGGTATCTAACGAAAGCCCTTCTTAATCTGACATATTTAAAAAAAAAAAAAATTCTTGGCTATAGTAATTGAGAAAGAGGAAAATTACAACTAAACACAAACACCGCAGAAGAGCCTTTTGTCACCAAGGGGTTAAACAGAATTGTGAGAAAACACTTCTATTCATAAGACATTGATGATTTTATATAAGGCTTATTGGTTCCAAGATATACTTGTCTTAAATGGAACCTGCATGAGAAAAACACCAACATATCTTGATATAATGGGCTTTTAATGAGCTAAATGCCGCTCACCTTTCCCTCTAATCTCTTGATAGTAGCACATTACCACTTAACCTTTGTACTTGTAGTATTTGAACCTTCCGCTGCTATCTTAACGTTTGTCATTGTTGTATGATGCCAAGTGACCAATATACTGAATGCTCTAGTAAATGAAAAGAAATGCCCAGAAGAAGGCCACACGATCGTAAAATACTTGTTCTCAAAAGGGCCCCACACATTGGATGCCCCTGGCATATGATATACCGGGGTCTAGGACACTTCTTCGCCGCATCTTCATCGCAGATGAACGCTGAACTGTCAGCAATGAAGTATAACGCGGCCGTTTCACCGCGGCTGCAGCTATGTAAGAGCTGACAGTTCAGCGCTGAACTGTCAGCTCTTACAAATCTGAAAGTAAAACTAAATTAACCCCCCCCCCAATAAATGATTCCCCCCCCAATAGTAACACTAAACACCAAAATTAACCCCCTAATACTAACCCCCGACCCCTAATAGTAAAATTAACCCCTAACAATAAACCTAATTCTAACCCCCTAAACCCTAATTCTAAACAAACTAAAATCGGTAAAATACTTACCTTTAGCGATGAAATCTCCAGCGACGATCTGTCTTGTGCTGTATAGTCGGCGGTGAAGCGGCTGCGCGGAAGCAGCCGCGATGAAGAGTCCCATCCCCGATATACCGTACTGCAAGGCCCTATTTTGGTTTAAAAAAAATATTTTTCTTAAAAGGCCAGCAGTGTTCGAGAGGCGTAAGGTGAAAGCTGAATTTTTGTGTGTATATTTGGAATTTGTAGCAGGATTCAAGTGCGGTGGGATAGCTAAACCAAGGAATGCGTCTGTCCAGCGTTCAGGCCTTAAAAAATACTCCGTCAATCTTTTACAGGCTTTCAGCATTGATTATACTGTGGAAGTAGAGGATAAAAGCACTCTGAAAAATGATCTATGACTTTATTAGCAATTTCTATTAAATTACAAGCAAAATGCATAGCATAATAGAAATGTATATGTTTTTAAACGTGTCTGCTGTGATGTCTCCAGATTGTGACATCATCTTGTGGCTTGATTTCCATTTTGAGATGTGTCTCGTTGGCAAATGAAGCCACAGGTGATGTCATAAACCGGAGACGCCACAGACGTGTTTAAAACCAATGTTCCCTCTTATTTTTATGCCTTCGCTTGCAATTGAAAATAGAAAATAGTCTATACATTGGGGGCTATGTAGAAAAACTCTTGCACTGAAAAGTCCGTCAGTCTTATTAAAAAAAAAAGAAAAAAAAAGGCATGTTTTTTTGTAATTGCCGACACTTTACAGTATTTGAAGGAGGTTCCCCGACAACCAAAATCGGCACGCGTGTGCCGTGTTTTTATACACGACCCCCAATGTGTTAGCAGAATTTTCAATGGGAAATATATAATTTTCAAATATTTTTCTCTGTCTACATTCACAGTCTAAACAGTGTTAAGCTTGACTGATTCCCTCATACAGAGCCTCTTTCTGCTCCAAATCTCCTGCTTTTGTGCCAGCAGGACTCTGCGGAGGGGGAGAGGTTATGTAAGCTTGGCAATCTCTGATATCCTAGACTTTTAGCCCAATAATTAGCTGCTACTAACTGATCTGTCCCACATCCCTTCATGGTAACAGAGTAGGAACAGTTTATCGCTGTCAGGCGCTCCGTCAAGGCTGGTTAGTTTAAAGGGGTGCAGGTTCGTTTTAGGGGTCGTTTAGGGTTAGTATTAGGTTGTTAGGGTTAGTATTAGGGTATTGGTTTTAGGGGTTAGTTGTAGGGTTAGCAGTTGTGTTAGTATTGATCATCGGGGTTCTGGGTTAGTATTAGGGTTAGTTTGAGACTTGGGGTTAGGATTTTTAGGTTATGAGGGGGTTATTTTATGGGGGGGGTTTAGTATTTGACGCTGAAGCAGTTGCGCTGAACTGTCAGCGCACTCACTGCCACGGTGAACTGGCCGCGAGCAAGTGTCCTAGACCCCTGAGTAAAGCATTACTTTCTGATTCTGCTTTAATCTTCTGACCCTTTAACTCAATCGAACACTCAAACTATAAAACAGATTCCCTTTTTTTCCCCATGCATTTTCCAGTTCAATCATTTCACAAATGTGAGCCCTAATTAAAGATCTGTGGTCTGTATACGGTGAATTTTTTTAGTGTCACATATAGAAAATGGCAGCGCGGGTTGTGGATTTGTAAGAAAGGTCCTAATAGTTTTTGATGTTTATATTTTCAACTGCTAGATACTTACATTTTCCTTAAAGGGGCTGTGTCAAAATACGAATACGCTGATGTGCGGTGAAGCGTCAAAACCTTTTAATTATTAAATGATCCCATTAACATAGGACTCCAACCCCCTCTAGGGCGATGCATGATTACTGGTAGTGATATTTTTACAAGGTGTAGGAAGGTAGCCATACCCCTCAATCCTCAGACCCCCCCCCCCCCCCTCCTCCTATCATCCTCCGGCACGTGTATATAAAAGCCCTGCCGGAGATAAACACGGGCAAACACACAAGAATTTAAGATTTTCCTCTCTGCCCAGAAAGTATGATGAAATATTAAAGCATCTACTCTGAATAAAATTTTAAAAAACAGCCATCTGTCCCCGTGCTGTCCAAAGCACAATAAAAGACACTTTAAAGGTAAGGTTTAACTAATCACAGGGAGCCAAGGTTCCTTATATTGATACTGCTGGCTCCTTACATTTTATGTGCTGTTTTACATGGAGTTCTATAGAAGTCCCTGGCTCCTAAAAAAAAATATATTGCTTTTAAAAAAAAAACATGAATTTGTGTGTTTAGATCATAAATTCTTAAGTTCTGCAATATTATTATTATTATTATATTAATATAATAAGATGTAATAAAAAAAGGGTATCCCTTTTAAAATAGACAGATCAGTCTAAAGGGGGTTTGTCTTTAAAAAAAAAAAAAAAAAAGCTGTTACAGTATAATTTCTTTTTGAAATCGCCCTGTTTTAAAGGGACTGGCTCAACCGAACCATTGTTCATACTGTGACTGTAGACAATAATAAACAATGAAAAATGATCTCTACATTCTGTTGGCAGAATTACAAGCAAAGGCATAAAATGAGAGTAAAATGGGTTTTAAATGTGTTTGTCTTTTGTTTATGACATCACCTGTGGCTTGATATGCAAATTCCACATTTCCCATTCATTTGCATATCAAGCCACAGGCGATGTGATAAGCAGGAGATGCCACAGACCCATTTAGAACATGTAGGGAGGTGGTCATGTACTAAACAAATGGGGGGGGGGGGGGGAGGTAATACATGAGTAAGTAGAAATTTGCTACTATTTGTAACATTCTGAGCTTTTCCCCCTGATTTGCTCCTCTTCCGTTTATTTTTATTTAGCGTGCATTTTTCCGGTTGCGCTAATAAATTGCGATTAGATTGGCGCGCGCTAAAGGGCTTTGCGAATATTTTGTGAAAATTATTTCTTATTTGCGCGTGAAAATTACGCCAGCTTTTAGCGAGGGCTATCAGAAGAGGTAGAAAAAATATTCGCAAAATGGCCTGTTTTTATTCTCAATTATGCCCGTTTTTATTCGCAGTTTGGGCGTATGCGCTATTCGAGTGTTAAATGTTTAGTACATTGCAATAGGAGCAAAGCGCAAAAATAGTTTTGCACATAAAAGATATTTGCGTTTTTTAATACATGCCCCTCATAGGGCTGTATTTATCAAGACAAAATAGGTGGTATTTTAGGAAAAAGTGCTAAAATAGTAGTAGTAACCATGGAAACCAGTGGCACTTTTTTTAAAAAAAAAAATAGCACCTGTTTTGCCTTGATCCATTTGGCCCATAGTTGTCTGATTTTATGCATTTGCTTGCAATTTTGCAAACACAATATATAGATGATATACATTGTATTCTCTATATTCGCAGCATAAGCAGTGTTTAGGATGACAGACACTCCTTAATTAGCACAAATGGAGTTTTATTGCTTCACTAATTTGTTAGAAATGGGACCCGCATCTTTGCATGTAGACGCAGGGTTTACTCCGGGCCCATTCTCTCTGCTAAGGCAGCACCCATCTGGATGCGGATGTGCGATCAACTACTACTTCAAGCATCTGTCTGAGGTCTACCAGGCCAGAGGGTCTCACTGCTGCTAGTTCAGGCCCCCCTCCATTGATGGCATGTAAATCAGTGTGTGTCTCACAAGAAGGAATGGCCCTTTTATACTCTCCTGTTGAGGCTAGAAGTGGGAAAAGGCGTAGTTTTGTTTAGTGTCTTTAATTATTGTGTGAGGGCAGGCATACTTCCATACTGACTGTGAGCGCACTCTCATCCATCACAGGCATACTTTACAGTAACTCACTGACAGCTAGCAGTAACTCTCAAATGAAAGCAGCCAAGTGCACGTTTTTGATCTCACACGTATCTCCGATGACGTCTTCAGGTCTTTTTTTTAATATCAGTTTTGTATCCCTGTGTTTGGGGGGGTGGTAGGCACCTTTCAATATTTAAACAGTTTTTATTTTTTCAGTTTTTTCATGTATAATACAATGACTGCTGTAACGCTCATCCCTGCATAAAGAATGAGTCTAAATAATACATGTTTTAAGTCAACAAGACTTCAGATAGGCACATCATAATGTATACACCAGACTGGTTTACTTCACTGATACGTCTAGGTTGTAAGCTTGCGGGTAGAGCTCTCTACATCTTGTACCAGTCGGTTCTCCTCTAGATTGTAAGCTTGCGGGTAGAGCTCTCTACATCTTGTACCAGTCAGTTCTCCTCTAGATTGTAAGCTTGCGGGTAGAGCTCTCTACATCTTGTACCAGTCGGTTCTCCTCTAGAATGTAAGCTTGCGAGCAGGGCTCTCTACCGCATGTATTAGTCTGTTCTCTAGTTTGTAAGCGTGCGAGCAGGGCTCTCTACCGCATGTATTAGTCTGTTCTCCTCTAGATTGTAAGCTGTGTGAGCAGGGCTCTCTACCTCATGGATCAGTCTGTTCTCCTCTAGATTGTAAGCTTGGAGGCAGGGCTCTCTACCTCATGGATCAGTCTGTTCTCCTCTAGATTGTAAGCTGTGTGAGCAGGGCTCTCTACCTCATGTATCAGTCTGTTCTCCTGTAGATTGTAAGCTGTGTGAGCAGGGCTCTCTACCTCATGGATCAGTCTATTCTCCTCTAGATTGTAAGCTGTGTGAGCAGGGCTCTCTACCTCATGGATCAGTCTGTTCTCCTCTAGATTGTAAGCTTGGAGGCAGGGCTCTCTACCTCATGGATCAGTCTGTTCTCCTCTAGATTGTAAGCTGTGTGAGCAGGGCTCTCTACCTCATGTATCAGTCTGTTCTCCTGTAGATTGTAAGCTGTGTGAGCAGGGCTCTCTACCTCATGTATCAGTCTGTTCTCCTCTAGATTGTAAGCTGTGTGAGCAGGGCTCTCTACCTCATGTATCAGTCTGTTCTCCTCTAGATTGTAAGCTGTGTTAGCAGGGCTCTCTACCTCATGTATCAGTCTGTTCTCCTCTAGATTGTAAGCTTGCGCAGGGCTCTCTACCTCGTGTATCAGTCTGTTCTCCTCTAGATTGTAAGCTTGTGAGCAGGGCTCTCTACCTCGTGTATCAGTCTGTTCTCCTCTAGATTATAAGCGTGTGAGCAGGGCTCTCTACCTCATGTATCAGTCTGTTCTCCTTTAGATTGTAAGCTTGCGCAGGGCTCTCTACCTCATGTATCAGTCTGTTCTCCTCTAGATTGTAAGCTTCCGAGCAGGGCTCTCTACCTCATGTATCAGTCTGTTCTCTAGATTATAAGCGTGTGAGCAGGGCTCTATACCTCATGTATCAGTCTGTTCTTGTTCTTCTAGTATGTAGTTCCCCTCTGCGCTCTGTAACTAGCACTATGTACATTTTTGGTGATATATAAATAAATGGTAATGTAATATTACAACTGGCCTTACACCTCTCCTTTTTGTCTATCGCTTGATGGCAATCATCACCCAGAAAAAGAAAATATCCGGTGTATGCAAGCATAGCGGTGCATTGAAATCCTAGTTTATAATACCATTGTGAGCTCATCTGAGACCCACTACACTGCACTAAAAAAATTAAGTTATACAAGCATTTAAAATGTCCATTATTAAAACTTATGTCCTAAGCAGCCATTCCTCTCAATTATAAGTTATGTATACCATTAACCTAAATAGATCTTGACTCCACCTTCTTTTGATTCTATGTGTACAGCTGTATGATCGGCCATTTTTTTTCTTTTTTTGGGAGACTTTTACATGCTGCCCTGCAGAATAGGTAATTCTTATTTGTTCAAATTAATTCAATTAGCTAATGAAGGTGGTTACAACGGGATCTCCTTCTTAATTAATTAATTACCGTAACTTGTTGCTCAGTGTAACAAGATGGCATGGAAATTTTGATGGGGAACAGTGTTGGATTTTTCCCAAACTAGACAGGAGAACTACCATTGTTGGAGGTAGATCTTCCCTCACTACCTGCGCAGATATTGGGGCTGCCTCCACTAGACCACCAGGGAGCAGTATACTGCAATGGAAAGGGATGTGGAGGCAATCTGACTCTGTGGACAAGGATATGGGGGGCAGTCTGGTACTGTAGTAAGGCATGAAGGGGCCTGTGTAGTGAAATGGTTATAAGGAAGGGGTGCAACAAATAAGGGTTGGGGTGCAGAAGTCTAGCCACATCTAGGGCAGAGGAAAGATTTTTTTACATCACCGGATGGGAACCAATTGGAAGGGGGGCAAAATTTGAACTTGCAGCATATTTATATTGTATTATTTCTTCCTTAAAGATACACCACAATGGACATTACATATTGTACTTTAAAAGGTATAAATTATTGAAATGAAGCTTTTTTTGTGTGTGTTTGGTTATCTCTTTCATTCTTGCGAAGAAACAAGAGCCAAATCTAACTTTATGACTTTCAATCTGCATAGGTTATAAACAGATAGACCAACCCTAGAGATAAGGACCACGTTGTCCAGTAAATGCCATTGCCATGCAGAATATAATGGATCTAAAGTCATTTGTACAGAAAATTGTATCGTTTCATACATTTTGGAACTATAAAAAAATATAATTCTTAATTTAGGCTGTGCTTTAAGTTGCGTATGATAATAAAAGGGACTTTTTATTTCATATTTTCAATCTTTTATTAAAAAACGGTCACGCATTAATTCAATAAATTGGTTAAAATGCACCTTTCTTGCCTCACCCCGTTTATTCTCTCCCCAGCAATGCTCTCGGCATAGGGAAGAAACAGCCATTTCAATGTATATTAACTATGACAAAAATGCATCACTTATTTTCTTTTCAATGATTTTTAATACCACTACAGTTGTCCAGATTGCATGGTGTCCATACTGCCCTCTATGGTCCTATTCGGAACTGCACATCAAAGGGCATATGGCAAAAATCAAAACAGCTGTGAATCCATTGCCCATCCCCGTATCAAGCATTTCAACTGGGAACCAGAGTCTTGAAGGTTCCAGGAGTCATTTATTAGGGGCCGGGGTTACTGCTTAAAGCTGTCAGACTTTTCCCCCGTTTGATCGATTTACTTTCGAGTGAATTAAACCGTATGTGATTCCAGATGGTTTCAGTACTTCGTGCGTCCGCGTTACATTTTAAGAACTTTGGGTTCCGTGCAATGTCTGGATTTGGTAATATGATATAACCCTTTCTGCGCCGGATCCCTGTGCAATGCCCCTCTCCCACCGGAAGTCCAGGAGCCTCCCCCTCTAACGCTTTTTCCTTAAATAGCTAATGTAAATTCTCAGCTGTAATTTAAAATGATATGCCAAGGGGACATCAAATGCGTTTGCACAAATGTAGCAATAGGTGCTCCTTTGGCGCCCTCTTGTGGATCGTGGTTAGTAAAGGGGGATTGTCAAATGTGAAAAAATAGTCCAGGTGGTGGTTTGTTGCCCAAATATTTGAAAAGTCTTGGCCATAATGCTGCTTGCCTGATCTGATTCGGGGGGGGGGGGTGGTAAGCAAAATAATTCAGCTTTTTTGGTAAAACTTTTCCTCCAGGGAAGCAGGTCTACTGTGTAATGGAAATATACAAAACCTTTGCCTAAGAAGGGTATGCAGTTTACTGTCCAAATGAGGTTTTAAGAAACTAGTATGACCTAGAACTCCTGTGTACACTGGGTTTTGTTCTAGAACCCCCTGACCTTTGTCAATTTCTAGACCAAAATATCTTGCACCTTTTTATTGATTTCCTCCCACTGCCTCCTACATTTTATATGATGGTTAGAGATAAGTTCATTCATATAATTGTAACACAGCTGTGTATCGTAGGTTGGAGTTTGCTAAATAATTAACTATGATATAAACTTCTACTAAATGATAAATCTGTGTATATCTAGAGTTATAAAAATCACTGGTCATATGACCCAGGTCGTAATGGTTGTATGCAAGTAAATGGTTCTAAATATGTGATTCATTTCTTTTTTTGCGGGTGCCTCTAAATAGACGCACTTTCTGACTCCTCCCCCTGAAAGTAATTGGGCCGTGCCTTATGTAATTAGATCAATTACAGAGAACCCACCTCATCTTCTCTGGACAGCCTCCTTATGGCCCACTGTTTATTCATCCATCAACCTGCCCTCTTACCTGTCCTCAATTTCACACCTGTTCTTGGTTCATGCATCAGCCATAACCTTCACCTCCCTGTTCCTCTGTCTCCCCTCTCCTCTCTAACATCACTTTCTTCCCCTGCTTTCCTATGTATGTACCCTTTCTGAAGCAGAGACCCTTTCTGTTGTGTTCAATTTAATTTTTTTTATTTAAAGCCTTTTTGCAGCCCACCACATCTGTGGCTTTTGTGCAGGTCCTGCCATGTGGACCTGCCAGGGGGGAACTGTGGCTGGCTGAAAGGAGGAATTTCTATCATCTGTGATTTTATATATATATATATATATATATATATATATATATAAATTATTTTTTATATATCTTTTAATTTCTGAAATTAAACCTCACTATAATTTTTTTTATTTCAACACTATTATAACCAGCCCTCCATCATTGTTTTGAAGTTTTAAAATATGTCCCCTTCCATATTTCTTTTCTGCAGATCTTAGCAATAATAATAATAATAAAAACTTTTTTTTTTAATATCTGGCAGTCAAAGTGTTAAGTTGCTTTTTCCCTGTGAGGAATGGACATTTTTGTCCGCTGCTCTTAAGCAACTCCGATATGTAAAGAAAATCCATTAAAATGTGTTCCAGAACCCCAAAAAATGACCAACCAATCTCTCTAAAATGACTCTTTATTTTATTTGGAGGAGAGAGGGGCCCAGGGGTAGGGGGGTATTTATTTATTTTTCTGATGGAAGGTACTTGTTTTTGGGGAAAATAAATAAATAAAAGGGCTTAAAGGATGGGCTTAAAAGGGCTTGGAAAGAACGTGCTTTGAGGTAAGAGTGTCCCACCACAACCCACCTCTTTTAAACAAAGTTTATTGTCACTGAATTCCTATACCCCCCCCCCCCCCCCCCCGAAGTACAGGTTGTCAACACTCTTAACCACCTTACACATTGACAGAATCGTGAAAGCTGCTTTTTTTTTTATTTTTTAACCCAGAATCCCCTCTGCCTCGTAATTTACACTGCCTGGTGTAGAGATAACTGCTGGCAGAGCGTATCCTCTCTCAGTATACTGTAAGTCTCTGGGTGACAGCAGGAGCCGGCCATCTGTCACACTAGCTGCTAGGAAGCTCATACTGAACCCCCACACTAACATATAGAGGGTTTGCTGTGTGTGTGCCGCTCATCTGGGCCCGTCTCCCGTCTTGGGGTTCAGCGCTGTCACTGTTGTCTTGTGTTTGAGTTCTGTCTTTTTCTTGACTCTGTGTTTTTTTTTTCTTTTTTTTTTCTCTCTCCCTCCCCGACTTTCTTACCCACCCCCTCTGCTTGTCTTCTCTCTCTCTCTTTCTCTCTCTCTTTCACCATCTTTTTCTACCTCCCACCCTTTCTCTTGCCTACCCTGCTCCCTCTCTCTCTCTCCTTCCATCCCCCCCCCCCTCTGTACCCTGTAGGTCTTCTTCGTCTCACACTCTCCACCAGTACTGCTGCCCCGCTCAGTCGCAGCTCTGCATGCAGCTAGCTCCCCCCGTCAGGCACACTGACTGCAGGTAAGAGCTAGAGCGGCAGCCTCCACACTGCCCCCCCAGAACCTGGTCCGGTGGGTCCCCCTCCCATCACAGCCCAGGGCGCATTGCTTCCTCCCTTCCTTCACCCACCCCTCTCTCTCCCTCGCATGTCAGTGGCATTTTACATCATCGGAACCTCATGGTTTGCTTCATCATCATCATCATCATCCATGTCTTCTGGTGCATACGTTGAGTGATGGTCCATTGCACCACGCCCCCTTCTCCCCATTTTATCTGCCCCATCCATAGACACCAAGAGATCCTATAACTCAATTCCCTCTCCCATTCTCAGTCTGGTCTAAAGCAGGGCTTGATAAATCTCAGGAGTTGGGGGACCAGGATTCCTAAAATATTCCAGCTGGTCCTGTTTTTTGCTTTACTCTCTTTTTATACATTTTTTTTTTTTTTAATGTATAAACATCATACTTGATGTATCTCTTTTCCTTTCTTAAATAATATAAATGGCTCCTGGATATTTTTGCACCCTGGTATATAGAGCCTGATACTTTTTGTGTTATGTAATACGGCTCTAACCTGCCCCCCTATAGCGGTTTTCTCCCAGTGAAACTATGCTCAGTATAAACTATCGTAAATAAATCGGTTTTGACCGCTCTTCAATTTCTAAAATCGATTTAGAAATGTAACCGACTTCAAACATCTTTATTTCTCTTCATAGCCCACTTTGGCTGCTTCTAATTTGCAATATAGAAACAAGAATAAAACAAATGTCAATATATATATGTATACCTTTAAATATAGTGGGAGTAGATTACATCCAGGCCTGACAAATACAGGGAGGCTCTTAAATAAAACCTTACTCCTTTTTTTTTTTTTTTAAATGTTTTATGCGTAGAACTATAACTAAACTGCGATTGGTCGATTTGGATGCTGCTCTTACAAATATGTGTCAAGCCCAAGTTCCACAATCAATAGAGCATCAAAAAAAAGGTTGTTTTTTTTTATTTATGTCAACCCAGCCATTTTTAAAATAGCCTGGCAGTCAGCAAAGCAACCAAATCTGGCTTTTTTTTTTTTTTTTTTACGTACCCCCTCTGCTTGCCCACCATGTCAAGGGCACTATGACCTGTTTATAACTAGACTTAATATAAGGGATAGAAAATAGCAAAGATTAAAACCCCGAGACAAGCAATATAAAAGGGGGTCACGGGTTGTTGAGACTCGGCCACACATTGGGCCCGATTCGATCACACTAAAACATCACTTATTACTGTTTTTTTTTTAACTCCAAAATTTTCTACTACAGTATCTGTACAGTAGCTTAAATTAACTCATTGAATAGACCTCATTATTATGATATTGTCTATAACCACAAATGCTTGTTCCTGGTTGTGTGTACCAAAAGCATGGTTTTCCTGTTGCAACCCTTTTGCTCTATTGATGTATGTTTAAGATGACTGCTCCGTTTTAATTATGCTTGACCCCAAAGAATGACCCCACTGAGAAGGAAAAAAAAAACCCTGTTGTCTCAGAGTCATGGCTCTGAAAATCCCCTAGCGCCAAACATTTTTTTTTTTTATACATGTACAATTTTTACGGAAAACATTATGGGTGCACCAGCTCCCTGGCTCCTGAATCTGTGTGTCTGGTTTCTAAAGTCTAAGCTGTTTGTCAAGCCCTGCCCAGATCGACCTATCCATTCATCTCAAGTATGGTCGAAGATGGCTTTCATTGAGCAGTATAGATGTGTTTTTGTTATGACCATATATCTTGACCCATACCAAGTCTTCAAACCATCAGTTCTGTTCATCTGGCCCTGTACCTGATTCTCCCCCACCTTTCTGCCCATATCTGTTGCCATCGAGTACCACCTAGTTCATCTTGGAAACCAAAAACAAATTGTATGGTTTTATTTGTATTCAAATTCATTCTTCTTTTTGCTGTCATTCCATGTGCCCTTGATTTGTCAACCCTCACCAACTCACCCGTACATCTTTTCCTCCCGCTCTCTGCTGCCCGTCTGTCTCTCTCTCTCCAGGGGTGAGGATGATGAGGAAGAGGTTGTCCATCAATTTTGCTGCCCTGCCTCTGAGTGCAGCAGTCCGTCCTCCAGGTAACATGGAGAGACGATTGGCCCCCTACTAACCCCCCATCCCCCCCCTCCGGACTTCTGCCATCTTCCCTCTTCCTATTTTCTGGACCACGAGTCACTTTTGAGGGCTGGCCACCCAATCCTCTACAAGGGTGTTCACTGGAGGACAGTATGGCTCTGAGTATGGACCTTTGTGCTTCAGCATGGATGCAGTACTGACACCTTCCTGCAGGGAGCGCTACATACTGAGTGACCACTCCTTTCATTGTCTGACCTCTTTGTGCCTCCTGCTTCAACACACCAACACAGTGAAGAGATCGCTGCTAATCTCTGTATAAAAAAAAAAAAAAAAATACGCGCTACTCAACCTTCTGTCACGGAACTTGGACTGAAGGGACCATAGACAGACCCGTTATCTCCATCTCTTTACTCTCAGGGGGGCTGCAAGTAAGCTCATCCTGCTGTGATACCAAATGGTGTGAGGTGTACATTGTGATTTTTATTTTTCGTTCTTCTCTTCCCCTTGTGTTGCAGAGTTGTGCTTCTCTGCCTATTTCCTATGCAGTAACATGGGGGGCGCGTCTGCCTGCAGACCAAGCCTTGTGTGCATGAATCTCCAGCAAACCTGAAAGCCTATCTCCAAATCCC
This sequence comes from Pelodytes ibericus, assembly GCA_036172795.1. NCBI lineage: Eukaryota > Metazoa > Chordata > Amphibia > Anura > Pelodytidae > Pelodytes > Pelodytes ibericus. The sequence continues at coordinate 83,959,114 of CM069864.1, read as the reverse complement.
TTCTTTATGGACCATTAAATTGCCATCCTGTCCATGTGGCCTCTCTGTGTACCCTTGTCTTCTACGTGATCCATTCACCACCTGTCTACCACGATCTGTGACTATTCCCTCCCCTTGTGTAACCTCTTGGCTTCTGTGTTTGTCATGGTGACTACCAATCCCGTCCCTCTGTGATGTCCTTGTCTCCCTCTCCCCTTGATAATGTCTCTGGTTCCCTGTCTCCATCTTCCCATGTCTTTGATGTCCCTCTCCACCTGTCTTATCTCATTCCTTTCATATGCACCTTTTGTTTCCTCTGTGTCCTGCACAGCTCCCCTTGGCTTGCACGCTCTCCCGAGCTTTTAATGCTTTTATTTCGATCTCCTAGGCTTATTTCTATTACTTTTCGTCTTCTGCAGCCCTACCGTTGCCATTCTGTAAATAGCTATTTATGATACTCTCTCTCCTCTCTAAAATATTATTTAAGATTTAAAGATTTACGAGCTGCCCCACTCTGAAATAAAGACAATTTGAAAGCCGACTGTGCACATGTTTATTTGGTTCACTTTGTGGGTCTGGATGTTTTTTTTTTTTTTTTGCGTGCTAAAGGTGTGAGGGATACTGTGTTCCTAAGAAAGGAATTCTGATTATGGAGGAATATCAATTTTCAACACTAGGTGTCCCTAATCCCCACTGGTCGTCCTACTTTCTTGCAGGAAACGGCAGGGTTTGTCTAAGAGTTTAGAATGTTTAAAAACGAGACGATGGCAATGGTGGGGTTATACTATCGAATATGAAACGAGTATTTCTTTATTTTTTGAAATTCATATTTGTTACGTTGATTTTTACACAGTGTATTGGAAAACTGTGTCTGACCTCAGACACGCTCCACACCAACACGTGCCACAAATGACAATTTGGTACTTGGTCTTTACTTTCTGACCCTCTAGAGCAGTGCTTCCCAACTTGGCGGTGGAAGGGATTCTAAGGGTTCGGTTTTAGTCCAAGTAAAGTTTAGATGTGAATATTTAACATACGTTATTGTTCTAGTGGGCTAAATATTGGATAAAGTATAGAAGAGAAAAGCTTACGACTGTTGATGGAGGCATTTATCCAACTCCTACATCACTGATGACGAATAACCAACAGGCCTAGAAAGCTGGAGGAAGGGCGGGTCGAGAGACTTGAATGAAACTGGTCAAATAAACAGGAGAGTAAATTCAAACTACGATCAAGCAGCTCCTGACCAGATGGGTTGGTGGTGACTTTGACCTTGACTCTAGGTGGCCATGACCATTTGATGTAGGATATGGTTAGGTTTAGGAAATCAACAATATGTCACTGCCACACTTATTAAGGTGCAAAACACCAAACCTGTGTGTTTTTTTTAATTACTATTTTTACTAGCACCTGTGGAAGAGCAAACTAATGCATGGGATAGGCACACGACCAAAATATAAGGCCAGGGACTATTAAAAATATTAAGAAAATTGGAAAGGCCAAATGGCTCTTATCTGCCGAGACATTCTATGTTTCTAATATACAGTAATATTTATTTTAAGTTAAATAATTTCTATGGAGTTATGTCCATGTCGTAGTGCTACGAAATTGAGAAGAACCATTGCTGTTGTGTTCACTCTTAGAGACTACACTAAATAGAGCGCAGGTGGGAAACTCCTGTTATTTAAACTGGTAATCAAGAAAATGCAAACAAGACTACCAAGGTCTTGGGCAGTACTTTAAAATGTAAGATATATTGGACCCATCCTTCTCCGAGGAATCCGTATTTGAAAACCATTAAAGGAGTAGCAAAGGGGTGCAGGTAGAATCGTATAATAAAGTGGTTATGAAGAACAAGCAACTTGGAGTTCTGAAAAAACGGTGTGATTCAGGGAACCTGCCATTATTGGGTCTTTTGTAGAAGGGAAAAATATTTTCCTTACTGTAATATGGTAACGAATATCGAATGAAATCAACACAATTGTATAGTGTAAATTAATTCCAAATTACCAACGCAAACGTCATAAATCATACGTCTAGTTTAATACTATATATCGGAAAAAATATCGGAATTCCTCCAATGTTCTGTTATCTTGTATGCATATCCCAGCATCCTTATTAAACAGGTGTTTCCTGTTATTTTAAAATATACTCTATCCCGACGGGCTGTCATGCATTTGATTCAATCTAGAGCATCAGTGTTATGAGCAATGTGTAACGTAACTGAGATGGGTATAGCTTTGTGCACATGCCTGTCATGCAGTGTTGCCTGGATAACTGGATTTGCGTATGTACAGGTAATAGAACTGCATGGTATGTTCCAGAGGGAGTGCCTCTCACCTGGTCTAAGGAAAAACTTGTTGTGTTTCACTATTTATACGCATATATTTATATTTATTTCAAAACCAGGAAGTTTGCTGAAGGTTGCTGGGTGAAATACAAATGCTGAAAGCCTCATGCACAAACCCTTTGTTCCTGAATTTATTGCCCAACGAATAAATTAAGGTAATTTCAGAGAAGGGCTACTAAACTGGTTCATTGGTTGAAGGATAAAACTTACCAGGAAAGGTTAAAGCATCTTAACATGTATAGCTTGGAGGAAAGACGTAACAGGGGGGATATGATAGAAACATACATAAAGGGAATCAACACAGTAAAGGAAGAGAGTATATTTAAAAGAAGAAAAACTACCACAACTAGAGGACATAGTCTGAAATTAGAGGGGCAACGATTTAAAAGTAATATCAGGAAGTATTACATTCCTGAGAGGGAAGTGGATGTATGGAATAGCCTTCCAGCAGAAGTGGTAGAGGTAAACACAGTGAAGGAGTTTAAGCATGCGTGGGATAGACACAAGGCTATCCTAGATATAAGACCGGGAACGGGGGACTAATAAAAGTATTCAGAAAAATTGGGCAGACTAGATGGGCCGAATGGTTCTTATCTGCCGACACATTCTATGTTTCTATGTGTTTATCATACTATAATATGTATGCCTCTGGTTGTACTCAGGGCTTCCATTGTAGTCCGCTGGATGATTTTAAAGGCTTTGAAAGGCAAAAAGAAAAAAATACATATTCCCGTGGTTTGTCTCCGGTTTATGACATCACACTGAAAATTGATCATTTGCATATCAAGCCGCATGGTGATGTCATAAACAGGAGACATCGTACATTTAAAACCCATTTCTCTTTTGCAATTCTACTAATTCATGGTATAAATGATTTTTAATTTGCATTCTCTGTATTCACAATATACATGTTTTTAGTTGTTTCCTCATGATATATATGACACAAGGTGGGGACAGCATGTGACTGTTTTTTAAGTTCATGTCTCATTTAAGGTGACATTATAATTTGTGGCCTTAGTTTGATTTTTGAAGATTACATTGTTTATTGTGTGCAAACTGCAAATAAAATAGTCTGACACACTTATCAGGCCTGTGCATGAGATCTGTGAGTGACAGATGGAATTACTATATAGACAGTTATATTTGCTGTGTGTGAGTGAGATGTGTACCAATTACTATGTCTGTCGAGATACATGTTCTAAATTCCAGCACAGCATTCTGTGAAGGCCGAGACCATAATCTCAATTGGCCTTCAGGATCTCAGAGGCTTCCACGGTCATTCAATTAGCAGACCCCTTTCTATGGGGGAGATCAAAAGTGGGTGAAAACAAGTGGGGAAATAGGAAGAGAATTAGGGAAACTCCTGCCAGAGATTCTATTAATTTAGTTGTAGGTGGTCCTGAGAGAGAGCACTGTTGTCGGGGTCTGTTGGTTGACTTTAAACTATGGCTATCTAACGCTGTCCCGGTTGCTGGGTGGGAGGTACGACACATCTCCAATTTATAAGGGGGCCTGGTACCAGTGCGAGTGTTTTCGGTATTGTTCAGGTTATTGCTTAATGAATAAAGGCAAATTGTGGGGGGGGTAAGATAAGAAGAACAACGTACCTTACAGACCTGACCTACACCTTAAACCCCCCACTCCCACCCCGAAAAGGAATACGATGAGGCCACATCCTAGATATCAGACTGTGGTCCACCAGCTCTTATCTGAACTACAACTACCCAGATTCTCTGCAGTTTAAGGGAGTTGGAGGTGGGAGAGGGATTATGGGATGTGTAGTTCTCTCAGCAGGCCCCCCAGACGTTTATGGACTACAACTCAAGCAAGCTAGTGTGGGAATCTTGCCGGTGTATCTCTTGCTGGCTGCCTTACAGTGTGTGGAAGAAGTCTTATGTGACCAGATGGCAATCAATTAACTAATCAATGTGGTTTAGTGGGATTAGATTACTGGATTTCCTTAATTGATTTACTTCTGGTCACCTGTACACTGCAAGACCGCGTGGACAAGTTATATGTGGCCGGCGGTGGGAACTCTAATTGCCGGGGTCAGCTTCCATTAGAGCTGGCGTTTAGAGGACCTCTCTGCCTAACTGATGTGACTTTTTTTGGGGAGTGATGATGCCGACTCCCTTGCAGGCTTAGCCATAGTATGTCCCTAAGCCATAACAAGTTGACTAAGTATGACTATTCCAAAAACCTGTTGGGTTCACAGTCAGACAGTCCTGTTTTTAGATGTAGAGACAGGATCTCATAAAAGGCTTATATTATCCCTATTTTACTGCTAAAGCTACAGGTCACGCAGCATCAGCTGGCGTTAAAGGTACACTACCACTTAAACTTTGTAAATCCTTTGAGCACGAAGCTCCAAAAAACAAAATAAAGAAGAATAAAAAAAATTTGCTGTTGGGCAAGCTCCGGTTCCTTGCTCTGTCTTACACCCTTGAAAACTATATTTAAGCAACAAGGACAGCTGCCCTCTTCTTTTTCAAAAATGAAAAGTCAAAGGCTAAGTGTTTACTACTGGTTAAAGTAACCTGAGGTTAGGGAGTTTAATCTCACGGCCTTGTCACATGAGGTATGTAATGGCTAATGTTCATTTACATCTCGTTAGGCTTAATGTGCAGTGATTTTGTTATGTGACATTGGACTTTTCACACTGGAGCAAATTAGCTATTGTTGCTGTTGGTTTTAGGTTTTTTTGTGGGTTTTATTTAGGAAGAGAGAAGTCACAAAGGTAAATCTCCGCACACAACAAGGCTTGATTTGGGTGTAAAGAAAAGAAAAATGTTAAGATGGAAAGTATTTTAAAAAGTGTCGCCTGCTTAGAGAACCTCCTGATTCCTTAATGACCTTTCCCAAAATAAAGATATTTTGGAACTCAGTTGAGCATATGCATATCAAAATCCTGTACAATATTTGTTATACGAAAGACGATGCTCCTTTGACATGCTAATCTACCTCCAGCTACAGTGTTGAATTTTGATACACGCAGAGTTCAGAGAGAGAGAGCAACAGTTTTGATTGAGAGAATCTCTCCACCCAGCTTGGCGGTCAGGTCTGGTAAGAGAGAATTTTCCCTAGCGATAGAAAATGTTGTAGTTAAATTTTAATAAATCAGCAACTATAAGTCATTTATATATTTCTGTTATGTAGAGAGCTGTTCTGTAAACAAAGAGTAACAAACACAAGACACAAAACGGGCAGTGTTAAGAAATGCATGCGTTTTTTTAAAAAAAAATTTAATAAGTTGCCAATTATCCTAATGGTGGTACTTTGGGAGATACATAAAGTATATTCTGCGTTGAAATGATTTTATTTTTCTTAAACATATATTGAGAATATTCAAGCTCTTATCCTATTAGTTACATTTACCTGCTGAACCATCCATCTTTGATCACTGATTTATAGCATTGTAGAAAGCACTAGGAGACCTAATTTCTCTGGATTGTGGGCGTGGTCTGTGCAGGTGCTCGCTTACCGGTCTGTTAGACTTCTGCAGCAATAGAGGCGTTGGCAAAGGCTGGTCTGTCGTTACTGTCTAAGGCCGTGTGATGTACTGGCACCTGTCTCATTCTAGCATGTCTTGCTCTATCAACGTTATGCCCATTTTGGAAGTGGTACAGCCAGCGAACTGATTTTTAGACAGTATATCGACTATAGACCATTACTGTCCGGACTAAATCAGCTTGACTGAATTATGCATAATTTAGGAGGAATCTCGGGGTGTTTACCAGCAATTATTAAGTCACCTGCTATTTCATTTTCAAGTGTAGGAGAAGATTTCTTCTGTAGATGTGCCAGATAATTAGGGTTTTAAATAATTAATTTTTTTTTTAAAAAAAATGTACTTAATTTCTTTGCATTACGACCTCGAGGTTTGGAATTGTAAAGTTTGAAGCTTAAAAATAATTTAGATTTTTTTTTACGCACATTGCAAATGGATAAATCCAGAGAACGGGTCCCTTTTGTTTATCCCCTTGTCGTGTGGCTCTATTTATAGTGGTTCATTGTGTGCACAGCGTGGATGAATGGTACATTGATGGGCTCATATCCCGTCTTCTATAAGATAAAGGTGGAACATTTCAAGGGCATCTATTTACTAAGGCTGGGGTCACCAGGTCACACTGATGTCAGGGGATGAAATTTAGTCTGTACACAGACAGCACATGTATAGGTTAATTAATAATGGTTGGTTCCTGGTCTGTGTACTGTGGTGAGCGTGTATTCCCACAATGCATAGGGTGAGATCCCATAATCTCTAGGATTTGAAAGCTATTAATGCATTGGCCATGTTTTTTCTGATTTGCTTTTTTTATGTATCATGTTTTGTGACGTGTCCCATCACGGCATGCCTTGATCCATCAGCTTATGCCCAGTCAACAGGACATGCATACCTGCCTACATCACGGGACACTACTCCAAGAAACAGGACTGTCCCATCAATTCCGGGACTGTTGACAAGTATGGGGGAGGATCGTTCATTGACTAAATAAAGATGCAGAGTCCAGCACTCGGTGTGAAGTGAGAGTTTAATTCACACGTTTGGCAACGTTTCAACCCTTACGAGTTTTTTTCAAAGCCTATTGATTATAGTCCATCTGTTGACTGACCGTAAGGAAGTGGTCGAGGTTCCGTCCATGCAATTGCTATCTACCGGTCTACATGCTTTCTACACAGTGATTAAAGGGACTGTCTGGTGGCCAAAATGCATCTTCCAAATGTTAATGCATATTAGATATGGTAAATGCCCTGGCTAAAGAATCTGTTCAGACCTCAATGTCACAGGTTCAAATCCCACCAGTCCTTCATTTTTACCAGGAAAGGTTAAAGCATCATAACATGTATAGCTTGGAGGAAAGACGTAACAGGGGGGATATGATAGAAACATTTAAATACATAAAGGGAATCAACACAGTAAAGGAAGAGAATATATTTAAACAAAGAAAAACTACCACAACGAGAGTCTAAAATTAGAGGGGCAACAATTTCAAAGTAATATCAGGAAATATTACTTTACTGAGAGGGTAGTGGATGTATGGAATAGCCTTCCAGCGGAAGTGGTAGAGGTTAATACAGTGAAGGAGTTTAAGCATACGTGGGACAGGCACAAGGCTATCCTAGATATAAGATAGGGAACTGGGGACCAATAAAAGGATTTAGAAAATTGGGCAGGCTTGATGGACCGAATGGTTCTTATCTGCCGAAACATACTATGTTTCTATGTTTAATGTGCTTTCAAAGTACTTTAAAATGCATGTTTTGCATTGCTTAAAATATAATAAGCATACACTTAGATGAATTTGTGAAATTACAGCAGTTTGCAAGAAACCAGGACTGCCCACACTAGCTGAGTGAATGGCAATTTCTTTCTTTCTTTTTTTCTTTTTTTTTGCTGCAGGAACAAATAAGAATAATGTCATTCAAATGAATGGAATTTCCTGTCTCTCTAGTGATGTCATCAGACAATGTATTACACTGTTAAGAGATCCTACTGTGTAGAAAAGCACGCTTATTACTGTACACACAATGTATTCTATTCGAGCAGCACAGGGCGTGACTAAATGAAACAAAACTTTATATGCTCAGAGTCTCTATAATCAGTGCTGCTGCACCTGCAGTAAACATGCAGAGTAATCACTGGGGGAGGGCTTGAGTCAAATATTAAACATGTGATTTATGCAGAATTCCTGCATCAAATCACACTGGA